>JAMZAV010011035.1:0-21923 GCA_024449915.1 Sweltsa coloradensis | reverse complement strand
AAAAATTTTTTTAAAAATATATATAAAAATTTTTTTTCTGACTCCTTTTTCCAATTGATTAGGTCAGGGGGTGGCTATAGCCACTAATTTTCTAGGGCCTTTATGAGTTGTTAACACCGGCTTGCCAGGCCTGTCATGTCCTCTTCAGGTTCACTCGCACTTCTTCCCACCAGCTCACGCCATCCACTTCTATCTTCCCACAGTTTCCTTGCTTTGACTTCTTCCCACTTCTCACCTCTTTCCTGTATATCATTTCTTATTTGATCTTTCCACTTCTCTCTTGGTCTACCGACTCGTTTTTTTTTTTTTTTTTTCAAATAAATAAAATAAATTCATATTAGAGTCTTTGCCACTTAGTCATATAGGCCTAACTGATTTTCAGTGGGGGAAATTAAACCAAAGTGACCAAGCCAACCCTGTAGGCCCCGACACAATCGATGAATGAGCAATAACCAACTTAAGATACTGTAATCTTGAACAACTCCAGCGGGGATGTGCCATGGAAAAATGTGGGTAGGAACCTGTCTTAGTTTCAATGCACGAAGTCTAAGGAATACCAAATGGCAACCTGACGTAGCAGCATGGCTGAGTTCTCATAATCCAGACATTATGATCATTTGTGAAACCTGGTTGAATTATAGCGTGGGTAATGGTGAAGTTCTACCAAATGGTTATATACTATGTATGAGAGACAGGGTTGTCGGGGGTGGAGGAGATGTTTTGGTGGCAGCTCGGCCGGAGTTGAAGCCAACTCGAATGTCTAGTTTTGAAACAACGGCTGAAGTAGTCTGGGTTCAAGTTACAATCGATAATTTTAACGTCTTGGCATAGAGACCGCCAAAAGCATCCCAGCATGTTAATAAAGAACTATTCACGTCTTTGAAACTAGTTCAGAACCACCAACATGAATACTCAGCAATTCTACTATTAGGAGACTTCAACATGCTGTTAAATGGAATTGTATCTTTCCAACAGCTGAAAATAATTTTGCGGAATTGGTTTCTATCTTCTTTTTATGACCTATTTCTTCAACAGTTTGTGACAGAACCAACCCGTGTACAGTGGCAAAAGAGTCAATTCTTGACCTTGTTTTGTGTAATAATCCTAATTTAATTGACAATGTATAGACAATCCCTGGAATTAGTGATCATCTGGCAGTAAAAGTTGAACTGTCGCACAAAAAAGTCATTACCAAAATGTTATCTAAGAAGAGCTTTAATTACAAAAGAGCAAATTGGGACCTTCTTAACGAACTTATAGCTGAACGGATGCCAACTTACTTTAACAATGATATAGAAACTTCTTGGCAGGAATGGAAGAGAGTCTTCTGGGATTGTGTAATGATACTATACCTACTTGTACATTCAATGGAAGGCAACGGGTTTCCGTGGATTAGCAAGATATTGTTAGAAACCTGAAAACATGGGATAAATTGCATAAAACATGGAAGAAAAGTGGTAATGATCAAGACTGGCACAACTATACCACACACGGGAACAAAGTTAAGACTGAAAATACGCAATGCCCACAATAAATACATTTGGAATTTATCCACATCCAATTCTAAACAATTATGGAAATATATACATTCTAAAAATGGATCTTCAGCTCCTCTCCATTTTAAAGTCCATGGCGTGCTTGAATCGAACCCTAAAATTTATCTGAAGCATTTAATAATAATTTCAAATTAAATTTTACTCCCGCTTCTGATGGTGCAACTGAATCACCAGATATTTACCAAAATACTGTGCCGCTAGAAACACCACGAATCATACACACTACACAGTACAGTGAGAAGGCACTTGAAATGCCTTAGAGTTGATTCAGCTACAGGCCCAGATGGTATTCCTCCAATGATACTTAGAATGTGTGCGGCATCTGTGCCACCATCTTTATGCAATATATTTAACCTATCTCTTTACTTGGGGAAAGTCCCTTCAGACTGGTGTGTAGCAAATGTAATACCAATTTTTAAAACTGGCAAGAAAGAAGACATTATAAACTATAGGCCGATATCATTAACATCAGTTGTTTGTAAAACTTTGGAACGTATCATTTCTCGAGAAGTTTTAAAACACATCACAAGTGCTAAAATCCTTAATGAAAACCAGCATGGATTTGTTCCAGGTCGGTCTTGCTCAACTCTTCTTACCAAGGTTATTGATAACTGGCAGTATGCTCTTGAAGATCCAAAGTGCAAGCAAGTAGATGCAGTGATGCTAGATTGGTCATTGGTCAAAAGCATTTGACCAGATTCCGCATAATATTCTACTTAAAAAACTGTATTACTATGGCATACGTGGTTCATTACATTCTTGGTTGGAACATTTCCTTAAATGTTAGACACAAAAAGTAACCTTCCAAGGAGCGGAATCATCCTCAGTAACTGTGACTTCTTGAGTACCTCAAGGTTCTGTGTTGGGCCCGTTGCTTTTAGACATATTTATGATGGATTTACCCCAAAGCGTTTCCTCAGAAATAATTTGCTGATGACTGCACAATCTATAGGAAAATATTTACGAAAGATGACACTGATGCACTCCAGACCGATTTGGACAATATAAACACTTGGTCTGTTGAAAATGGAATGAAGCTGAACCCTTTAAAAGAGTGTATTCATCAGATTCTCTAGATCTAAGGACCCATTGCGTTGCAGTTACCAAATAAACGGTTTGCCAATACTGGAAAAGAATGGTGTCAAGTTATTGGTATATCACAATAACTAGTGATCTAAATGGAATACGCATACTGAAATAGTAAGAGCTAAAGCCTCCCAGACAACTCTATTTTATAGCAAGAAACCTTCATCATGCTCATTTCAGTATTAAACGGGCTGTATACTTAGCATTAGTGAGATCTCATCTCCTTTATGCCTGTCCAGCATGGGATCCCACATCAGATTATAACATAACAAAATTGAAGCGTGTACAAAGTCGAGCAACGCGCATTATAGCTGCAAGGACAAAATTTCAAAGTGACAGTGCTACTGCAAGACGTACATCTTTAGACATTCCATTGCTTGAAAGTTACAGGAAAAAGTAGAACTGCAATTTCTATGGGAATGTTACACGGTACTATTGATCTAGACCCATATGCAAGATTGCAAGTCTGTAGTCGAGGAGCAAACTTGGTAGAGGCTTAATTCTCAAGCCTCCATTTGCAAGAACAACAGCTTATCAAAATGGCTTCTACTACAGGACTTGTAATGAATGGAATGCTCTTCCTTTGGAGTTAAGGGAGATCTTTTAAATCTGCCCTAAGCACACATGTTTTTGCTTTACAAAGTTAATTCTACAGTTTCTTTTCACTGATTCATTTTTATAATAATTCATTGAAGTGTATACATTTATTTACTCTTTTTCTATATTTTATAGGTTTACTAATGATTGTAATAATGTTGTTATCTTTTATTATATTTATTGATATCACTACGTTCGCTACGCTCACTCGTTCAATAAGGTTGGCAGTCACCAAGGTGTTTTGGAGCTCTGCTCTTTTCTGCCATCCTCGTGATACATTTAAACAATGAATGTGTTACGGAACAAATAATAAATAAATAAAATAAATAAATAAATAAATAAATAAATAAATAAATAAATAAATAAATAAAGATTAATATTTTTTAATAGGAAATGTAGCAATCAGTGGTGGACAGTGCAAACACTCTCGGATCAACGCCAGAATCAACAAGGGTGAGTCACAACAACTTTGAATTTATTATGTAGGCCTACCTAATTCCTAGGACGGCTCTAAAGTCACCGTTACCAATTCCTAAGACAAGAACTGATGGACAAGTCCAAATCAGAAGTTTAAAAACTTCTGCCTAGAGCGGAAATCGAACCCTGGACCTTCGGTACTTGTTCGTTTGGGGTGGTCAAACTTTTTTACACTGTAACGGAAAGGATTTCGGGTGCGCTCTTATAAAAAATATCCTAGAACTAGCGCGGCAGGTAGGGCCTAACTAGGCGGAAAGGTCGACTAACCTAACGTAAGTAGGCCTAGTTTTGTAACGGAAAGGATTTCGGGTGCGTATGTTTTCATTGAAAAAAACAAGTGTTGAAAAGTTGGACCCCCCCAACCGAACAAGTTTTGCACCTTCTGCATTGGAAGCAAAGACGCTAACCTCAAGACCAATGAGCTACACATAGGCCTATACAGTATGTAAGCCTCCATCAGTATTCTGTTTGGTCCCCCATCACGTGACAGGCCTAGCAGACCGTAAATAAAGTCAGACCTGAACACCTTCTGAAGGCTGGTTCAACACATGTGTAAACCATTAATGTTTTTTTATTAAATATAAAAGACTTTCGCCCAAAAAGGGTTGTTAGGGGTTGTATATATTTGGGGCCTAAAATTATTTAATATTTTGTAAATTAGGTATACATTATTATAGCCTAGCTAGTGGACAAGAAAAAAACTACAAAACCTTTAATGTTTCTATTTAGGCCTAAAATAAATAAAGGACTTTCACCTGAAAAGGAGTTTTGGAATTTCTTCTGTTGGTATGGACCAGCTTTTTAACATAGTTTTTTTTTCCATTTTTTCCATTAGGGCCTACTCGCTATTTTAAACGAAAGTACCGGAAGGTACTTTTTCCGTTGAAAGTCCTTTATATTTAAAATAGCGACGTTAAAGGTTTTGTAGTGGAGTATTATAGTGAAAAAGGTTGGTGTACTCTCTCCAATGTTGGCTATTTTTATTTTTATTTATGTTTTTCGTTGGTTTTTTTGAAGAAAAACAGTGTTACAAAAACTGGTCCATACCAACCGAAGACGTTCCGGAGTTTTTATTAATTGTTATCAAAAACATAAAGAAAAGAACGTAAAAAAAGGAACTCTTGCCGTGAGAGGGTCCAACTTTCAACCACACTTTTTCCCCATTAAAATCAATGGAAAAACAACTAGGCTCTACCACAAGTTAGAAATAAATGTCTGTAAAAACTCAATATTAAACAATTATTATGAATTACACTTTGCAAAAATAACAATTACATAGGTGAACAACACTACTACTCACGACTAATAAAAAAATTTTCACTGAAACTATAGGTTGATCACGGCAGGCCATTTTAGCAAAGGTCTCTCCATTCTCCGACGACCCAACCCAAAAACACACCAAACTCGTTTATCTCGAGGTGTTTTTTGTTTGTCCTGTACATCATTCTGTTCTGGGGGCTCCGCCCCGGACGCCGTCGGCCCCCGTGCTACTCGACTATTATTTAATTGTTTACTTAACAAAACAATAATCATCTATTCTAAATTAATTATATTACAATAACCACAATATTGCAAAAAGTTGGTATAACTACAAAGTAAATGAACCAATCGACAATAGCACAAAATCAAAAGGCGACGTTGATCAGAGTGAGACGACGTCATCGTTCAATAACGTAAATTATATTCACATTATTCGTGTAATTCGAGGATGTGCTTTACTAGTAATTACTACTCACTATACCTTACCGAGTACTTAATTCAGGCTAACTTTCTAATTTGTAGTTTGTTGTTTCATTGATATTTATTGAGGAAAAAAAGTGGGTGGTTGAAAGTTGGACCGCTCAACCGGCAAGAGTGCCAAAAAAACATCTTAGACCTACTGGGATTTGAACCAACGAACCTTGCAAAGAAGTCAAACACGCTAGGGCCAGGGTCACTAGATGACCTACCAGCTGAATGTAAGGTGGGTCTTCGCTTGTGTACTTCCACAATGTATAAGCGCCATCTTAGTTACCCTAAAGTCAAGGACTACTTGCATACTGTGTCTACTGAGTGCAGCGGAAAATATTATCCAACGCGACCTTACAGAGTCCTAAGTCAAGGCCTACTTGATAATGTGTTCTACTGAGAAGTGCGCGAAACACATTACCCAACTGGAATTACAGAGATTTTGTAAAACAAATAGCAGACTGCAAGGGACGTCAATTTAAATGTCGGTTTTGTACATTTGAATGCAATAAATAAAGCTACCACCTATATAATCTTTGATTCTTATGCGGCAGGTAACATTATGATGTGAAATAATTTTATATCAGTTCAACTCATATGTCAATTTCATTTGCATATGGATATTAGGACCGAGGCAAAAGACTGTTCAGATACGGTAGGCATAAGGCCTGCATTGATGACTGTGTTGGTAAGATAAGATGAAGTCCCAAGGCCATAGGCCTATTGCACATTAGGCATATAAACACAACCCTCATGCAGGCAAAACTTGACCTTGAATTGATCTTTTCTAGGCTAGCCCTAGGCAAGAACGCGAGACCTAAGCTTACGCGACTTCCTACAAGGTCTAGCATTTGTATATGAAAAAAAAGCACAAAAAGTTCAAAGACGAGGGCAATAGCTATGCCTATGCACATACAATCTTTTACGTGGAGTGGTAATACATTCTAAACACAAAGGTAGGGCATAATATCAATGGTTAGTATTGATAATTAATCCACAAATGCCCAATCTTTGCTGCCATGATCTTTTCCCCCCCAACAAAACCAAAAACATATCAAATTCTGCTAAGGATACTATTAACAGAGGTGTTGTTCAGAGCGCTCAAGATTATTTTTTTAAAACACACGAAGGAACTAATGGGGTTTGTTTATCAGGGATGAGAAGACCCAGCGCTACAGCAGCTTAGAATAAGTATCTAGTGAGACCCTGGCTGGCCTAGGACCGTACTTCTTACCTGTGGGGGTCCAACTTTCTACAAACGCTATACGTTCCGCCATCCGGCGGACGTATAGACGATGGAACGGAAAAGGAGTTCAGGGTGCGATCTACGATTGTCATCCTAGAATAGCGCGGCGCACTGTAGCAGAGAAAAGTTCGGCTAACCTAACGGAAAATAGTTGTTAAATATAAGTTGACCCCCCCAGGTATAGAAAGTGCCCCTAGGCTACATCCTACAACACCGCAGTGATATAGGTGATGTAGGCCAAATAATAGTTTTACGTGTTACTAAAAAGCTGAAAAAACCCCGCCCACTCCTACAAACAAAGATGGTGTTTTTTGGGCCCATGAAACCGAAGAAGTTCCGCCTAGCCCTTACTAGGGCCTAGCCTACATGTGTGGTACGTGTCTGTAGGAACTTACCATTGCACGCTAGCCTCGGCTATAGGCCATAATGCCTTTGTGTATGAAATATACCCCTTTTCTTTACATATATAATGCTTTGGCCCTAGGCTAGGCTGCAGCCCAGCCATACGTGGGGACACAGCACAAGGGGTGTGATAGGGGTCTTAGCATAGACTTAGGTTAGGGAGCACACAGTGCATTAGGCCCTAGGCCTATTCAACTGTAGCAGGGCTAGGCCTAGGCCTAGTTAACTCGGCTAGGGCCTAAACAAAGAACGTAGTTATTTAATAATAGGATCATTTGCTAACAAGTTACCGGGTGCAAAGACGCTGATCTTCAGTTCTTCAGGACATTTTTTTGGTGAAAGCAGTCAGAGTACCTACTCTGAAAGAAATCAGAAGACGTGCTCGCGAGTCAGTCAAAAGTCAAACAAAATCACCAAAACATGTGAGACTCTTGATTCTTGAAACAAATTGCAAAATACTCGAATAGTTCAAATACAGTTAGTGCCAACATAGAATTTTAGTAAACACTTCTATCAGTAATTGACGGCGGTATTTGAATCACAAAAGTAAAATTATGACCAAAAAATTAAATCAAATACATAAGAAAATAAAAAATATATATTGTGTATTACAGGAATAATTAGTTAACCAGACTCTACGAAATGGTTTAATATTTTTAATTTTTTGATATGTTGATGCAAATGGGAATATTCCAACAGTGCTGCCTAAAATAAATCTATATTTGGGTTTGTACGTTTGTTCAGTGAACGTGTTTTCACTTGGAGTTTTCATCATTTTCAGCACTGAAACATTTCAAATATGCTATTAATCTTAGTTGTTTTATAAATGGGAACGACACAATAACAGTGCCAGATTAATCTGCACCAATTGCAAAACCTATAAAACGTGATTCAGACTCGTACAAAGTGAGGTGAGAATGTATTTTATGATCCACAGTTATTGCTGAGGTTATGTTGCACTGGTTTAAAGCTATTGCTGCTATTGCTAGCTAGGCCTATTAGTCGGTGCGCAGGTTATTCGTTCCTTCTCTCGATTTCTTCTTTTTCCTTTTCCCTTTTTTCTTCTAGCTTTCTGTAAAGCCTTAGGCTCTGTGAGGTTCTCTATGTATACGAAGTGTCTACGTCACCCACGGTGGAGGGCCCAAAGCAATCACAGGCCAGCCCTATATGCCCATTAGCTCGCAGGAGGACGAATGAAGCTACTCAGGATGCGGCTGGGACCACCCACTGTCTTTAGGAGGGGGAAAAAGTTAGGTTTGTGGGGAATTGGGATGGGGAGGAAGCGGGGGAGGGCGCGAAAGCGTGTATGTTTCACCAGATATATCATATATTAATATTCTTCTTCTACTAACGTTTTTTACAACAGGACGACGAACGCGGACATGTGCATAGATCTCAATGGCCATCCGCAGAAGGCGCGGCCTGTGCGGGCGCAGCTAAAGGCCTAGGACTAACTCAGTCGATTTGGGTGGACGTTATTGAGGGAACATTCTTACAGGGTACTAATGGCCCTTCGCCCGGTTGGAAACCACTCACTACCCCAGACCATGATATAAATTCCCTCAAAGACCCAATAGCCACATAAAATTAAATAAATAAATAATTATGTACAAATCTAGTATGATAGTGTAATTTTAATTATTAAGTGTTTCAAGTTGTGTGTTGTAAGGCTAATTAGATATAGGCCATCGATAGAGTCCTATAGTAGGTTGTAGCTAAAAATGTGATGTAAGATGTAACAAAAGGTAGAATGAGCCAGAAAAAAGAAAAATACAATACCAAATACAACATCCCAATGACACGTCATTCACTCCCTAATATCTTTTCCACGAAAACCATACCGAACCAGCACGCCAATCATGTATCATCTTGCCTAGATATCGATCGTTAGCCTGAACGATCGTTATATACAGCCCCGAACGATCGAAAGCTTTACGGCGCGATCACGTACTAACGATCGTCTAGAGGTCATGATCGTCAAATAGTGATCGTTAGCCTTTCGCAGTGCCCACACACTCGGCCGATGGACGAGACCCGTTTACAAGAAGTAAATGTCCACTAAAATAACAATTCTATACACAAATAGCGGGTCCAAGACTGTTCTTAATAATTATTTTATTGTAGCAGCATTCATATGACGATCAAAACCATATTAAAAATGTGTTTTATATCCTTCAGGTAAAACTGTGTATAAGTAGGCAGCAGTGGGGCCGAGACCAACCGGCCGGCGTGGCCTAGGGGTAAGCATTTAGCCTTCGCCGGAGGGTTGGGGTTCGATCCCCGGTGTTAAAAAATTTTTTTTATATTTTCAATAAAGGCCTAACATTATTTTTGAGGGGTGTTTAAATAGGAAATAAAATGAGGATTTTATTTTATTTTTTGAATTTGTTTATGTTTCCGCAAATAATACTTTTAAAAGCCGCGATCGCTTTTTGAATACGGCCTTCAATTAAAAAATTCAGACGATTTCCATTTTTAAATGGATTTTTTTTTTACACAACATACATTACCAAATTTTATTCAAACCACTTTTTGTAGCTTGATTCCCTTTAAACATTAATCATTCAAATTTTTACCATTAAATGCCTTCAAAGTTTTTAAACTTTCCCTCAAGTTTCTATTTAACCCCTTTAACGAAATATGAGTCAATAGCATTTATCATTTAAAAACGGGTTTCTTAATTAAAAACCCAAATTAAAAATAGGGCAATTTTTCTGGAAAAAGTGTGCTAAAAAATTTCCCTGGGGTTTTTTACACCTATTTTTCACACGTTGGGTTCTCACCTAGGTCCGAGGCAGTGAGACGCGGACGACCTTTTCAATCTTAAAAATTTAAACATGATCATCCAAACTTTTTTGATCGACAAACCGCGTTTCGCCCAAAAAATTTATCGAAGCGGTTACATGTAGCGGCAGACCATTCTACTCTCTGGGCCCCATACTGCCCCATGTTGATTGCCCAAGGCCAAATTTCCCTCACAAGTCTTGCATTGGTCAAGCCTCTACTTTCTCCCCCCTGGCCATAAATAAAACAACAACAAAAACAACAACAAAAAAATAAATTTTTGCTAGTTTAAAAGGGGACTATTACCCCAAAAAAATGATTTTTTACCTCTTAATCTAGTACTAGACAAAATAAACTAGGTAAAAAATGCCGTATATACCACCACGTGAAAAGAAACGACAAAAACTACAGTGTATCAACCTTGTCACCCCGTTAAACGTTCCCCCCCCCCCCCACTACCCTTTAACCTACTTTCCATTGAAAAAAATTTGACAATTTTGGGTAGCCTACACACAAAGTTAACCATAGATATCTTAAACCATATAGGCTGAACGCAGTATTAACCCATTTCCTAAAATTTGACCCTTTTTTGAAATACCTTTTGTTTGTTGAGTAATGGGGCGATTTTACCCCAAAATATTTTTAAAGATGGCCGTCATTTAAGGTGAGCTTTACTAGCCATTAACACAATGATTCAAAATTCCCTTAGGCTATGCAATAACTTTTATGTTTTGTTTTTCAAACATGCTGCAAAAAGCAAAACCTTTAAAAAAACACCTAAAATACTTGGCCAAAATGCTTAAAAAAGCAAAATTAAAACGCCAAATGCCTTTTGTTGAGGGAGATTTTCAATTTGCACGTCGTGCCTGTGCGGGGGTTTTTGGGACATAGAATTTTAACACCTATTAACCTATTGTAAAGGGAAAGGGATGAAGGATTAAACCGCCACCACTACTAGTCTTAGCAAAGAAAATCCCAATACCAAAATATATAGGCTAGATAGCAGTCTAAAATCCCTCCGCACACCCAGTGTAGGCCTACCAAAATTAAAAGCGTCAATCTCACCCATTCAAGATGGGGGGTTTGGGGCGTTTAATTTATTCTTTTTTTAATGCATTAATACTTTACTGGTTTTTTGATATAAATAAAAATAAAAATATATAAAGGTGTTTTTTTAAAAATAAATCTTGGATTTTTTCATGTTAGTTAAAAAAAATTTTTTATTTTAATGTGATATTTCATTTCTTTACAGAAATCTTTATCAAAAAAATTTAACAATTAAAAACCCACAACAGACAGGACAAAAAACATTTCCCCAAATTTTTAAAAATAGGGCTGTGCTTTAAAAAAATTATTAAACAAAAAAGTTTTTTATAATAAAAAAAAAAAACCAAAAAAGAACTTTAAAATTAAGTTGGACAGTTATTGATTAGAATAAAGTTTGATCTAGTGATGAAATGAGGGACAGAAAATTTTTCCAAATGGCTGAAAATTTAAACCGGGCACACGATTTTAGGCCACCATGAAATAAAACCAGCTTCCCTTAATTTTCCCCGTGTTGTGGCATTAACTAATGTGAAAAGGATTGAAGCGTTTTCCCAATTAATAGAGAGATTTTCTCGCAAAACATTTTTATGAAAATCATCATCATATTTTTGGGAAGATGCTTTATATAAATCTGATCTAAAGGGAACTTCTAAAAAAGTTCCTTGAAAAAAATAAAAACTTGATCATTAAAGTTCCTCAATGCAAAAAGGGTAAAGTTCCAGGAAAAATGGGAAAGTCCTTTTAAAAAAATTCCTTTCCCCCCTAATACAACCCGGGAGGAGGGCCTACACTAAAATGACGGGTAAAAAAATAATTTTGATATGTTTTTTCGTGCTTTGGGGGGAAAGTCTGAAATTTGGGTTACCCCTGCTTATTTTTTCTAGCATATAGAGGCTTCAAATATATAGGGGGGGCTTAGGTCCTAGGGCCCCTTAGCGCATTTCAGAAAAAGTCTGCAAAGGGGCCCACCTAGTCAAAAAATTTTTTTTGGGTCAAAAAACCTCCAAAGGGTTTCAGCATAAAGGTTGTGCCCATGTAATTTTTATGGGATATTTTTTTCCGATCGGATGTAGGGAAACCTACCCCCGAAAATTACCAAATTGCAAAAATTTTTCTCTATTTATTTTTGGGGCAGGTGGATCGAAAAAAAGTTTTGAGATTTCTAATTATAACTAGTTGCCTAAAAGACATATTTTTTTTTTTTTTGTTTAGCGGGGGGAAAAGGCCTGCCCCCTTTAGTTGCCCCTGTTCCCCTGCTCATATTTCCACACATTGTGGTCACCTTGGCCACTAGTTAGCTTTTCCTTTGTTGAGTATTCATCTCCCCCCATCCTTCCCGTGCTCTAGTCACCCTATACAAATTTGGGACCCCCGTCTGTCCCTCCTTCTCCCATCCTCAAGCTTCTCCATCCTTACTCCCTACCATTTTTCCCGTACACTTTAAAAAGACCTTTCTACCGGGACCCCCTCTTTAATCATTTCCTCTACTATTCTCCTTTGAAGGACCCCCCTTTCAGTTTTTTTTGCACTGCCTCAATTCAATTAAATTTTCCCCCTTTTATGCGATTCATATTGCCTCTGCGCAGTGGCCGATACGGGGGGGGGGGTGTGGTGATCGCCCCCCCCCATGTTTTTTAAAAATAAAATTTTTTTGTTATCCCATTGTAACGATATACGGAAGAATTTGGACTAGAATAACTTGACAAGATGAATGATGGTTATGGGAAAAAGTAAGAAAACTGGGAATAGGACAAAGATTTTACTTCGAGGGAAGAACATTTAAAAACATTATGTTTAAAAACCTGGGGGCCCTAATCTCCCACATGGAAAAAAAGACGCAGGATTGCATGGGGTACTGGTATCGCAGGAGTTTTTTTCCCGTTAGTGAGGGGAAATGTTTGGAAAAAAAAATGCCAAGGCGATGCAATTTTAGTATACAAACTATTTTTTACCCGGGACTCACATTGGTGATGACATGGCCAGTTGGGGTAAAAAAAAAAGACAAAATTTAAGCTCAGAAATGAAATTTTTTTGGAGTTAATGGGGGTTTTCAAGATTGATAAAATGAGGAGCACGAAGAAAGGAAAAAACTGGAGTAGAGATTTTTTAAATTTAACTAGGGGAAAAAAGGCTGGGGGGTTTTTGGCATATGAAGAGGGTGCAGAAGGCAGGACCCCAGATACGTATGAAAAAGATGCAGGAAACAAAAAGAGAAAAAAAAGGGGGGCCCAACTGAGATGGGAAAAGTTTTAGCAATGGATTTTTTAAAAAAAGAAATGCAGCTTTGGAAAAGGGGTTAACCAAAAAAATGTTGGGAAGAAAGAAAAAAATGGGAAAAAACTGTGGGGGTCCCTGAGGAAGAAGACAGAGGGGAAGGAAAAAAGTGAAGTTGATGACGCGAAGGAAGAAAAAAATGTGTGGGAGAAGCGTCAGGCATGGTACCCCTTCGATAACCCGGGGGGGCCAAGAATGTGGGGGGACCCTCCCACCCCCTACCCGACTTAAAGAGGGGTTTGTAATTTTTTTATCCATTGTTTGCAGTGAATATCTTCACACACTTTTGGGAAGGCCAGTTTAAAAAATTTTGATTTTTTGACGAGTGAGCGCAGCAAACGTAGTCTAAAAACGCTACCGATCGGCCCTTTGGTCGTGATTAATTCGTATTTTAAAATGTTAAATGTCTGTTGTCCAGTCCCATACGGCCCGAAGGGCCAAAGATTAGCTGAAATTTTAAACGCATCCCGGGCCGGTAACGAGAACTGCTAACAAAAGAGTACAATCGTTGCGATTTAAAAAACCCGAAGAAATGAAAACTGAAAATTTTGTTTAAAGGCAAGGAATTATTATTTACGACAAAGGTTTCATTTTTAAAAAATATTTTTTGTTTGTTTTTTACCTGGGTGTGAAAAAGCCCCTGTCCCAAGGGTTAACGAAGAGGCGTCAAGGGACCCCCAAATTCCCCTCGTAATTGGTAAAACCCTTTCAATATTTCACGTATTTCGTATGGCTATTTTTCCATAGTATTGCCACAATGATGGCTCACTCTTTTTATGCATTTAAAACCCATTTTTAAATAATTTTAAAAAATACAATTCAAAATTACAAAACTTTCCCGCCCTTGAACCCACGTCTCCCACATTTGGCTATAAGGGCGTTTAAACCAACTCACTAGGGGAAACCCAAAGTGTTTTTTAGACGAGTGAGGGTCATGTGTTGAGTAAACGGGGAACATTTTCATTTAAGTTTATTATAAAATTTGTATAAAAATTAGGTATTGAGTTTTAGGTTATATTTGGGCCATAATGCTCCACTGAGCCTTGATAGGCTAGGGAGGCCTAAGGTGGGGGAAGAAAAGGAATGTTCCCGGAATAAACACATGGCTCACTCACTCTCTAACAACGACTTTGGCGTTTCCCTATATAGTTTTAAACAAAATTGGTACCGACTTAATAGGGGGTTTGGATATTATTATTTATCTTATTGGGTTTGGGCGTGAGATCATCTTCACACCTTTTTGGAAGGCCGCAAAAAAATTTGTTTTTGTTTATAAACAAAATTGAATGGTTTCTTCTTTGTAAATGTGTATTGTGTAAATTCAAAGTGTCCCCCGGGTATCTTTTATCCAAAGTTTTTATTTCATTTTAGTTTTGTTTTTCTAAATTCTTATTTTTTGACATTAAAATTATTTTCTATTTTAATAAAAAAAGAAAAAACTGATGTCAAAGAAATTGGATAGGATGGCCCGCTAAAAGAAAAGGACAAAAAATTTGGATAGGGATAGAAAAGTCAAAGAAGGGGGATTGGAAAAAAGGACATGGTGAAGGTCTAGAGGAGAATAAGTATTGCGGGAAAACTAAAGAGATTGAAAGTAAAATTGAAAATTGGGGCGGCCAATTTTGATTTTTTGAAATTGTATTTTCGAATTTGATATGAGGTTTATTGGTTTACCTAGGGCCCCGGGAGCCTCCCCGGACACCGGCTAAATGATCAAACAGTGTTTCTTGTTTTCATGCAAAAATTTGGCGGATGTGGGTGAAGAAGTCGCACGTCCGGTTACTACAAGCCCTAAAAGTCAGGACCACGTCCCCCTGGATGGGGGCGGGAGGCCCCAGAGAAAAGACACTTTCCCGAACGCCACGGGCCTCTTTTGGATAGCTAGGAAAAAAAAACGATTGAAGAATAAGTTTTCGGATAGAAAGAAAAAAAATGTTACCATAGGCCCTGGGCCTTGTTTTTATTATTTTATCGTGCAAATAGCGTAGCAAACTGCTATTACAAAAGTATGTAAAAGAGGCCCCTTCAAAAGTATATAATCACTAGGGTGGAGGGTAAAAGGGGGGGAGGAAGTAAAGTGTTTGGGTTTGTAAAAAAACTGGATTTTAAGTATTGATGATTTGTAAAAAAACAGGAACGGGGACTTTTTTTTTGTAAATGCTGCAGTTCCAAGTAGCAGGTCTTTTTTAAAAATTTTAAAATAAGGTTTTCCATCCCCTGTGGATTTTCTTTATTTTCTTATTTACACCTACAAAAAGTTTAACCCTTTTCCCCAATTTTAGCCTTTTATGAGTCAGTTTGAATATCCCAAACATAAACAAATACAAATCCTTTTTTTCCAAACTCCTTTAATTTAAATTTATTTTCAATTTATTTTGGAAAAACCAAAAAAAATATTCAGGTTTAACATTTTCCCTGTTTTTTATTGAAAAAATATTAAATTTAAATTTTAAATTTCACAATATATTTTAAAAACCATAAAAGTATTTTCCTAATAAAAAATACACTATAAAAAAAAAATCATCATAAAAATAAAATCTTTTTTTCTTTTCAATTTAGGAATTTTTTTAATAATCCAAAAGCCAAGTGTGCTTTTTCAATATCCTTTGTTTTCCTTAAAAAAGAGAAATAAAATAAGAAATTTTTTTTCCAAATTTAAAAAATTTTTGGAAAAAAAAAAAAAAAAAAAGAAAAAGGAGGAGGAGGAAAAGAAAAAAAGAAATTTTTTGGAAAAAAATTTTTTGCTCTTTTTAAAAATTTTAAATAGAGTTACTTTGTTTTTTTTGGGAAAAAGGGGGTAAGAAATTTATTAAAATCAATTTTTTGGGCAAGGTTTAAACCCCGGTGTGGTTATGGGGGGGTAAATTACCGCTTAACCAAAGGATTTGGAAAACCAGCTTTTAAAAAACCCCCCCCCTCCCCTTTAAGAATGTTCAAGCAAAAAAGTAGGTTTAAAAATGCTCCATTTTGCCAAGGATAAAATGCTCTTTTTGCTCTTTTTTTGTACAATAAAACTTTAAAATGTGGTTGCTTCCCCAAATTCACCCTATCTTAGAGGATTCAAATAGAGAAAATTACATACTTTAGCATTGTACTTGCTTATATGTTTGATGCTTTTAATTGCAAAAAAAAGCAGAGCGAGTTTTTTTACATATTTTAAGTGACATGCCATTTTAAGTTTTTACTATTTTTAGACCTAGAAAGTTTTTTTTTTAAACTGGGGTTTACACTGATTTGCATTTAAATTTGCTAGGCAATGTAGAATTTTGTGATTTTCTTTTTTGAATTGAAGGGAACGGATAAAGATTTTTTTGAAAATTTAAGCAATTTTTTCATTGTAAACCTTTAATGATCAAAAGTCTTTTTTCTCCCTTTTTTTTTGAGAAAACTGTATTCGCAGCCTTAGCTAGTATAAAGTCTCAGAAACAACTGGGCATCATAAATTTTGCAGGTAGTTCTTTAAATAAAGATAATAAGAATAGGGGCCCCAGGATCGACCCTTTTGGGGAACCCCACAAATAACCTTTTCAAATTCTGTTTTAATTTTTGTAAATTTGTTGTTTTTAATCAGTCAGTAAAACGCATTGTGTCGGTGGTTCAGGAAAAGGGTTAAGAGTTTCATGCACCCCAGTATACCAAGTACTTAACTTTCCACAGTATTTTGTGACAACCAACAAACGCTTTTTTAGATCCAAAAATGCCCAAATTTTGGTATGTTTGAGCGACTGCTTAAACAATAGTTTTTTAGAAATCTAAAATTGTGTCATTTGGATTTGCCTCGTCAAAGCCATTTTCCTCCGTTATGTATTATTTTATCGAAGAAGGGATCATTCGATTGAATTAAAATTTCAAATATTTTTGAGGCAGCTGGAAAGGGAGGATATAGGTCTATAGTTTTTTGCAATGAGTTTATTTCCCTTTTTTAAATTTGGTATAATTTTGGATTTTTTTAATCCCCTTGGGAAAGCACCATCTTCAAAGCAATTTGAAAAGTCGGATAAAGGTTCGTTTTATTTAAAAATTTTTTTTAACTATAATCGAAAACCCTCAATACCTGCAGAGTGTTTTGGGCTTTAATTTAAGTACAATATCTTTATTTTTTTAGGGTTTGTTCATAAAATATGGGAGTTAATTGGGCTTTTGTTTGACTTTGATAAGAAAGTTTGGAAAAATTATGTTTTGGATTATTTGAAAATTTTTCTGGTATTTTAATTATTTGTCAGGTAAATGCTTACTCGAAAAATATTTATTCAATTTTGTGGTACTACTTGGGATCTTTTAATTAATGTATTATTTTGAAAGAGTTATATTATCTTGGGCTTTTTTGGCTTCGATTTTTTTTCATTTATTATTTTTCCAAATTGATTTTGACTTTTTGTCTGAAGTTTAAAAGGTTTTCTCTTTTTTGGGTTTATTTTTTTGCATTTTTAAGAACTCTTTTTAAATTTTTAAATATTTTATATATTTTTTTAGGAAGGGGCCATTTGGGAACTGTGGTTAATGTATAAAAGGCCCCTTTTTTTTAGCCTGAGACTTTATACCTTTAGTTATAAATTTTGCAATTTGTAGATGGTTTTTGTAGTTTTTAGGGGGAATTTTTATTTAAAAAATTAAAATAATTTTTTTGAAAAAGCATCAATTTTTATCTGCTGTCTCTGAAACTGTTACAAATTCCATTTTCTCCTTTTAAGCTTTTAGCTAGATTTTTAAAGAGTTCTCTTTAAACACGTATATTTTGGGTTTGGTATAGGTAGCTGTAAAATAACTGTATTGCAAATTTCCTTGGCATAGTGGTCACAATTTCCAAAATCATTACTCGGGAGTTTTAAAGGTATGTAGTGTCAGTTGCATATTATCAATGTCGTTGAGTTTTCCACCGTGGATCAAATTTAGTTGTATCTTTTATGGTGAGCGTAAAGAGTCAAGAGATTGCTAGCATTTCTTTTTTAGGGGCTTTTCTACACGAGACATTCATTGAAGTCTCCTAGTATACTAAATTTTTTATTTTTTTTTTGTAAATTTGTTAAAATAGGTTCATTTTATCTAAAAAGGGTTTAATTTGTCCAGTTGGGGGGTTTTGTGGCTACTACCTAATATTACATGTTTTTCATTTTTTAAATTTTATTTTTTGTTCAATAAAGCACATTCAAAAAACAAGTTCAGACGGTTGAGTGATACTTATTAATACAGCATATTGAATCCTTTTTTGGCTAAAAAAGATTGCTACCCCCCCGTGCTTTTATTTTTTTTACAGTAAAAGAAAAAAGGTATAATTTTCAAATTTTAATATAGTTATTTTTATATTTGTTTTCCCGTGTTCTTATACTATTTTGTCAATGGGGCTTCTTTTTAGGTTTTTATCTAGAATTATATTTAATCTCAATTTTTTTTTTTGTAAGACCTTGGGTATTTTGTTACTATTCGCATAATGTTTTCTTTATGTTTAATTTTTTCATATTTTTTCTTTACCATCTCCTCTAATTCTAAGTGTTTTTTTTAAAGGTTTTTGGGCTAAACCCAAAGGATCTTTATAACCTTTTCCTCTAACTCTACTATCTCGCTTCCACCCGTCTAGACCTCTTTTTAAACCTTTTTGACCGTTTATATCACTACAACGGCGTTCCATAAAACCCCAAAAAATCTCTATCACCTTCCCGTATCATTTGAGTCTTCTAAAGAAACTTCCTTAATTTGGGATTCACCCGGGATTTGGTCTTTCCGAACTGCTAGTAGTATCTGTGTTTTCTGTAGGCGATTTCCCTTCGGCGGAATGGGCGATCCTTGTTTGCTGATACTGGGGCTGCAATGGGTTTCCCCTTGAGTAGCGGGGACTGGGCATGTCGGAATTTCTTTTGGCACTTCCGGGCCTCTTGTGGCATTTGGTCTCTTCCAGATCTGCTATAGTCTCTGCTTTCTGTATCGATTCCCGATTGGCGGAATAGGCTGCTCCTTGTTGTTGATATGGGTCGCAATGGCTTCCTCTGATAGCGGGACAGGGCAGTGTCGTGAATTTTCTTGTAGGCGCTTCGGGGCCCCTTTTTGGGACCATTGGGTTTTAGGAGGGGGGAGGTCCCAAATCGTATTGGTGTGTCCATGCATTTGTTTTCCATAATCAAGGCCCGTTTGCCCGGAGTACAGAAGAAAGGTCCTCTTTGTTTGACCATACCTTTCTCATAAGCAAATCTCATCAGCTATAAACTGGCAATAGTTTTTTTACCCGCAAAAGGTTTAGATGTAAACCAGTTGGGAAAATGCTCTCTTCTGAATGGTTTCACGAAAGAACGAATCCTAATGATTTTGTAGGGGAAAAATTTATTAGATTTACTTTGGGATGAGTCATTATTTTTGCCAAATTTAGTTTTTTTTTGACAAGTCGAAACGGGCAGTACTTTGGATACTATTACTTTTGGAAGCAGCTGTATTGCTATGAGTAATTTAATGGAGCGTCACGTATTTTTTTTGGTTTATACCAAAGCATTAGTTCCCGCTATTATTATTAGCGATCAGTTCCGTTAAGTGTTTGAAGGTTTTTCAAGAGTCCCCCGGTCACTGTTTTTTCCCCGCTCCGGCTTAATTTTAAATCAAATTTGTAATCGTTTTTGGGCCCATGTTTGACTTTAGCTCTTTTTTAATGAGGGAAGATAAATGGGCCCCTGACTATTGCCCGATTTTAAAGTTCATGCTTTAGCTTGAGAGTGGGCTAGGCCCCAAATTTTTTTCTCACTCCCAATTTTGTCATTTTCACTCGAGATTTCTGTGACGAGTCCCTGTTTTGTATCTCAGGGAAAGCTTAAAGTTGTTTTTTTTGGCAGGGGCATTGACCTACTATGTCAGGCCTAGTCTTAGCATCTCTGTGGGTTTGCACTAGCTCTTCAATACGACTTTTGTTTTTTGACTTACCCCATTTTTAGTTTGAAACCCGTTTAAGACTTACCTCATCAAGGCCCCCTACTTTGGTTCATTCAATGTTGGCCCAATTTTGGTCCCCCCTTTTGAAAAAAGTATGAGTATTTTGTTTTCCTTTTGTTCCATATTTTTATTAAGTGGGGCCTAATTTAATATATGCTAAAAAGCCACAAAAAAAAACTTTTCTTAAAAATTCCCCCCAAAGTATTTTTTTAGACAGGCAAAAAAAATTTTTTCTAATAAACTTTTTCATTTTTCTTATTACATACCAATGTGGGATTTTTTGCCTTAAAATGTTGGTCTCTTTTCCCCTTTTCCTTTGAGCAAAAAAGTTCCATTTTAATCACTTTTTAAACCACTGAAAATATTAAAAATAAAGATTAACTTTAAATTTAATCTTTTATTTTTTGGGGGGGGGGTTTGTCATGGTGACATCCCTTTTCTTCCTTTTTTATTGTTTATTTTTAAATTATTTGTAAATTTTTAAAATTTTTTTCAGTTCCTTCAGCAACACCGTCCTAAAAATCACACTGGAATATTTCGTTTGAAACCCGGGGACATTTAAACGATTTGGGATGATTTGGGGTGATTTTCCCTTTCTCAAGTCTCCACTGTTATCCGGTGTTTTAGAAACTATCCGCAAAAATTTTTATCGAATTTTGCAGACCCTCAAGGGTTTTTTGACAAGGAATGAGATGGGTGTAACCTGGGCTACAAATGGTAGTATCACTACCCTCCCAAAGGTTGTTACTGTTGTGTTTCTTGATATTGGAAAACTTATTGGCCTACTTCTTTTCTATGTGTGCTTTTGTTATCTTTACAGATTTTCGCGTGATAATTCTGCCCGCAAAAAAAATTTGCTGGCTCCGACTGACCTCTGTCGCTTTCTTTCAAAATGCTCCGTTGTCGGACAAGGGATTTAGGAAATTCCCTTTAGACGCACACATAACGGTATAAAAAAAACAGAATCTAAACACAGAGATGCACTCTGAATACGGTAAAGTTGTTGCAGTTTTTCTTAGCCTAAATATATTTTTTTTAAATACCATAGGTGTTTTAAGTAGGGTAGGGCCCGGCTACTTTCATCTTTTAAAAAAAAAATTTTTCAAAAAGTAGATCAAATAATGGGAGTAAAAATGCATTTTAGGGCCCTGATTAAGTATGGCCTATGGGAAATTTGTTCCAATAATGAAACAGAGTCTAAGACACCCAAGAGCTGGGGCCCAAATGCGTGAATGAGGGTTTCCAAGCAAGATTCTCTACTGGAAAGACCGTTAGTTTGGGGGTGCCGGGGGAAGGTGTTTTCAATTTTAGCGGCTTTTTTTTTAAGCTACCGTACTGGGAAAATTTGTTTTCCCCTGACAATGAGAACTGGCCAATACGGCACCCCTAAATTTTTTTAAACACCCTCAACCCCAGGGCCCCAAAAATTAATGTAACGACAAGATTTTGGGGTTGTTTTTAAATTTATCCATAGTTGGAATCGACATGTGATGAAAAAATAGTCCCAAAGGGCCCTCCAAAATTTAAATCATGTCATTTCAAAACCCAAGGGAGAGCACACCCTTTTCAGGTGTGCCGCATCCAGAAATTAATTGACTCCCCGCCCCAAAGATATAGCAGGGTTTGGAAAGAAGTATTTTTTCTGGTAGCAGAAAGAAGAATGGCTGAAAAAACCCCTCCTACAGGAAAAAAAAGTATGAAAAGGTTACCTTAAAAGTGGTGGGCAGCTGTGTGAAATTGCTGGTTTTTAAAAATATATAGGTATAAAAACAGTACACAATTTTGTTTTTAACCGTTTTCCTTTTGGCCCCAAAAGT
>JAMZAV010011034.1:0-22280 GCA_024449915.1 Sweltsa coloradensis | reverse complement strand
TAATTTAAGTTTTAGTCTTTGTTTACTAAAAACCCCCATAATTTTTATTTTAATAACCGAAAACAAAATTCAAATTATACTCACAACAAATTGTATTCGGTTGAAGGTCCCTAGTTTCTCACGTCGTCCTTTATAACTCCCGCCCGGTGCAATCCCGACTTAAAGTATAACCGGGGTTTCTTCGGTCGTTGATTAGAATGCATGCAAGGGATTGAGTCCTCTTAAACATGCCCTCTGACATTCCTTAATCCCTCACAGCTATCCTTTACATGGAACGGGAAACGGGTGGGGGGGGGGGGGCGGATGGGGTTTTATAACTGGTTGGAAGTGAGATTTTTGCTTCCCTGAAAGTCACGCTACGAGAAGACTAACACTCACCACATCCACACCTGGAACTTAAAGAGTTGTTTCTGTTTACATTTCCAAACACAATAAACCCCTAAGATAAAATATTTATTCAAAGAACCAGCAAGAAATCAATTAATCAAAAGTTAATCGTACTTTCTGCATTTCTCATTCAATGTTTTTTTTCAACAAAATTCCAATCACATCAATAACATTTATTTTTATATTCAAATAAATATTTCCTTCTCTTTCCAATACGATCATCTTCATCATTATCTTTTCTTGTATAAATTAAGAAAACAATACAATCATCAAACACACTACTGACTCATCTCATCTTCTTTCATTACCACAGGCGGCACAATATGACATAACCGGTTGAAGCGCCCTAGTTTATTACGTCGCAATAGCACAGAGTGTTGTTAATAGTGTCTTATTCAGGTAGTAGACTAGTGAGGGTACTTGATTATAATATAATAATAATAATAATAATAATAATAATAATAAAATATTAATAATAATAATAATAATAATAAAATAATAATAATGATAATAATAATAATAATAATAATAATAATAATGGTAGTTATAATTGTAATAATAATAATAATCAAACACACCAATAACTCATCTAGTCAATTGTTATAAACACAGGCGGCGCAATATGACCTAACCGGTTGAAGCGCCCTAGTTTCTCACGTCGTCGTTTTTGAGTTTCTTGTCGTGTGAACGTTCATCCCCTGTGCATCCCCTATATCCCCCAGTTTCTCCCTCTTCTCTAGACTCGACCACAATCCGATTATCCCCATTGAGACCTGTTCTCTTTCGGAAGGCGCGTCTGCCGGAAATAACCGACTTTACCCGACCTATATTATTATAAATTACCTCTTTACATTCTACTAAAGAACTCTTCGACTTGTGCCGAGTTGGGAGGTGTTGCTTTGTTAGCACCTTGTCCCGCCTGCTCGCGTGTGAATACAGAGAAAGTTCCTTACATCAGATTATCGCTTTAGTTTGGTGGGGGGGGTTACTATGTTAATTATGAGGTGCATTTCCAGAGAGTGGGTCCACGGATAGATTAAGTGGCGGAGGGAGAATGGGTTGCAATGATGTAGTGGGTTGGCCTGACCTTTCATGTGTATTTTACCGTCATTCATTAACCCTCGGATAATCTCATGTATTTTATTTTAAACTTAGAAAATAATATGCATCAAAACACCCCAATAAACTCATTGATTAACTAAACAATTCACAGGCAGTGCACATGACCTAACCGTTGAAGCGCCCTCGTTCTCCAGTCGTCTGTTTCCGCATTAATCAACTTGACCCACGGTCGTGGACCCACGTCGCGTCACCGTCCTCTACTGGACAGATGGCGCACACGATGACACAGACCCACGACGTGGTCGGGAACCACCAACCCCCGCTCCTCCCCATATAACTCCCCTTCCCTCTGTCCTTTGCTGAGCCCGGCCTGATTCCGCCCCCATGCGGCCCTTGCCCCCCACCTTTTCCCATAGCCCTCAAGACAAGCTTGTGGCTGGTTCTGACCAGCAACAGCTGTCCACTCCGCGTCTCCCCACTTATCCATTACTATTAATCCCCCTTGGGAAATAGTCTAGTTATAAACTAAACTCATGAACGCCAATTCTCCACAGGAAGCGCAAAGGACCTAACAGTTGACGCGCCCTTAAACCGAAAAACTAAAAAAAATATCCATTTCCCATCTGAAAATCACCCAAAATCCTCCTATAAACTTTTAAAAGCCACTTTAAAAAAAATTGGATTAAGGACGCGTCAGCGTAAGGTCATAATGCACCACTAAAACCTAGGAGTAGGAGTAGGAGGGGAGGGGGGAGGAGCCATGATTTTCAGAGCCAGCCACAGGTAAGGGGAGGAAAAGGGTTCTCACGTCGCGGTCGTCATTGTCTTCGTACTCGTTCGTGGTGTCAATGTGGTCATCGTCGTCGAGGGCGTCGTCAAGGGAAGGAGCAAAGGTTCCGACGACGATTGCCAGAGATAGCCTCTAATTTCGGGAGTTAAATCCTACCTTCATACTAGCTGATGTTTGCGACGTGGACCTTTTCTTTGAATCGCCTTTTAGAATTAGCAGAACATGCTCTGGGCAATTCTACCCCGGGCCCAGGACGAGGATAGAAACCACTTAAAGATCGTATTTACAATGAAATTACCTGCAGCTCAATTGTGAAGACATGAAGGACATCTATAGTTGAGGTTTAAATAGTCTCTCATTTTTAAGATAATATACTTGAATGTGCTAAATTGTTCAATAAGATCATGAGACACGTAGCATAGAGGAATACAAACACGCTGATCGGTCTGTAAGGAAAGCTGCCCATACATTTTAAATTTGTTTCCGTTTCCAAGATGTCAAGACGGTGTGATACAAGATTAACGATTGTTGTATTGCGACAAGCATCCTTTGGGATGTTTTGCAAAAATACCAAATCGCGTAATGTGTTGCACACACTGACTTATAAAATTGTCCTCCCTGCGTCTCGACTCTCACGTCAGAGAAGAGGTGATATTGTCCAGAATTCGTATAGGCCCGCACACGTCTAAACTCACGGATATCTATTAACCTGAAGGGAAAAGGTTATTCCCATGTGCAAACGTTATGTAACTTTAACCCATTGCAGCATATGTTAGCAGAATGTACAATATGTGCTTGCGCACTTGGTTTGATCTCTCCTAATCATATGAAGAACGTCTATCATATGATAACGGCACAAACTTTCTAAATTTTTCATCAATTTTTATTATTAAAAAAAAATTAATTCACATCAATCACACATTTCTTCCTGTTTTTTCAATTCTACTTTATAAATCTTGTTTCCGCTATACTATCATTCATTTCTATTAATGTAGTATATATATAAAAACTTTTAAAACAATATTAATCATCAAACCGCCATAAACGTTTTTCATTTAACTTTGAATATCTCCAGGGAGGCGCAATATGACCTATTCCGGTTGATGCGCCTTTGTTTAGTTTAAACCTATCGCAGATTATCAGGTGAAATCAGCTGGTAAGAGCGGCGTATTACTCCCACAAACTAGAGGCGAGCTCTGGCAATCGTCGTTCGGGACCTTCCCCCTTCCCTTGACGACCCCCCGGCGATCTTCGATGACACTGACACAAACGAACGATGACAAAGACGATTGACGACCGCGACGTGAGAAAACCCCCCTTCCTCCCCTTACCCGTGGTGGTTACTGACCAGCAGGGGCCCACTCCTCCCCACCCCCCTTAGCTAGAGTGCGTGCATTAGATCCTAACGGTTGACGCGTCCTTAATCCAAATAAACCAAACCAAACCGTCGAGATCAGCAAATAAGTTTCCATTATTACTTTTGCACTTCCTCTATATTTATTATTATTATTATTATTATTTCTTTTATTCACCAATATGAACATTACATAATGGGTAATTTAAGAGCTTTCACCAGAGATGAACCACACCTCTAAGGTGAAACCCCTATTACAAAACACAATTAATAATATACATGACATTAAAAAATACAATACATACAAGAAATAATCTGAAACAGGTGTCTTCTATTACACCCCCCTAAAAACTCTTGTGTAGTATATGGGCGGTTCCTAATAATGCTGCATTTGAAGCTCTGGAGTCCAGTGATTGCCAGAGATATGTTGGAGGTTCTCTTCAAAAAATTCTTCAATTGTCCCACAAGCTCCCAATTATAATTGGGAACAAACCTTACAACGACATTCCACATTGTTGAATTTCTATTTGGAAGATCTCGATATCTTGTGCGTTTCTCTGCTTCCTTTAATACTATGTTGCGGTCTGATGATAGCTACAACGATGCATCAAAAATTTTTGAGTCTCTTTGTTTTTAACAACAATGTCTGCGTTGTTGTGAAGAACCTTTCGATCAGTGATTATTTGCTCATTCCACAACTAGATGGTCACATTACCAGTTTGTCAACTACTTGCTCCGAGTTTATGCATGTACCATTTGTCAGAAGTTTCGATGTTATAACTTCTACAAATGTTCCAATGCAAATATGCCCCAACCTTATCATGTCGATAAATGTATTCCGTTTTGCTAAAGACCGGGATCCAGAAATAATGTGCTCTACGCTTTTCTTCATAAAGCTTACACAAAACGACAACTTGTCAATCTACTTCGGTTTGAGAATTATTTTTTCGTAACTTTTTGTTCTTAACCCTAGTAAAAATATTTGGTTGCCAATGGTTGCCAAGTGGGTCACCAACAAGGTCAACAACTGTTCACCAACTGATGCCAAGTGATGCCAAGTGATCACCAACAGCAGCCAAATGGTCGCCAACAGGTCGTTTTGGGGCTGTCAAAATACTGCATTGTGCAGAGTTGGTGACCCGTTGGCTGCCTTTTGGTTGAACGGTTTGGCTGTCATATATTTCCTTTTCAAATTTCGGTGGCGACCTGGGTAATCACTTGGTAACCTGTTGGCGCTCCAAAATAAAGCCTTGGTGATCGTGGTGGTACCCGCTTGGCGACCGTTTGCAATAAAATATTTCTACCAGGGAAGGCTTGATCTTGTGCAGCCTTACAATAAGACTTTCAGTTTTCACCTTGTGATTACTTTTGCCCAGCCACTTATGGTTTGATCATTGGTCAATATGTGGGTGCTCATGCGTGTATTATATTGTCCATGCAAAGTTTAAGACGTCAGCAACTTATTAGATCTCAGGATACAATATTCTTAATTTTCTCTGAATAACATTGACCCTTGTTAGTGATGGACCCATGATCTGATTAAATATCGGTAGTTTCCATACCGATTGACAACTTGTGCTAACTTAACGCTAGAATTTATCATAGCTTGCTAGACTTCATGGTCTTGAAACCAGTTCTAATAACATTTGTCACTTCTTTACCTTACTATGATATAAACTTTAAACGAATCCATTGCTGTTTTGTATGACCCCTCTAGGTGAGTGTATTCGCGACCTCCCATCTTCCTTGCGATATACAGTCTTTCTACGTTCCACTCGTGGATGGTGCATTCGTTTATGTTCAACAGTTTTTCTTGTTTTCGATCTAATTCTTAAGTTCTTCAATTGCTCCAAATTAATATTCCAAAGCTATAAGATAATACTGGCACAGCAAATTGACCAATGCAATAGTTTTATTTCGTCCGTTCAATTCACTTCAAGTATAATCTTGGCGTTGTTGTATTCGTTGCTCAATTAGCTTTCATTAATGTATGCTGAACACGTTTACCTTTTCTACTCCAAGATATTTATAAGTTGATTCTTGACCAATGTCCTCAATAGGATCTGCTCGTCAAGTTGGATGTTTTCACTTGAGACAATCTTCCCTCTTTGAATGTCGCTTTCTTGCACTTCTTCGATTCAAATTCCATACAAAATGTCGTCACTGAAAGTTTTACGATAATTTAGTAAAATACTAAGTTATTCGTCATTTTTTGCATTAATTTTAAATTCAATTCCATTGTACAGAAAGATGCGAGACTTTATCTTCATTTGGCAATATACATACCCCCAAACTGGGTCTTGAGGCACTTGGTCAAAGAAACAAGCTCAGCAGAATAGAAGTGGGCTAACGAATCACCCTGAAATATTCTCGTTGTAGGTTGAACATACTTGATACGTTTCTTTCCTGGTCTCCGTTTCTTATTTCATAATTGTATTCCAATGTTGCATCATCATTTTGCAGACGTTGACAACAATTGGGCTGACCTTATACATTTCCAATACTTTTAATATCCAACTATGTGGCACACTTCAAATGCTTTCCTTGTAATCAACCAAAACCTACGCTAAGATTCTTCTGCTCTGTTACAATTTTCCATTATAGCTTTACTCACAGAAGATGATCCTTACAGACATAGTATTTCTACACAACACCTTTTTGCTCTAATGGCATTACACTATTGTAGCTAAAAATACTTGCATTTCGTTCAGATATATATTGACCGTTAAGATTTTATAACATTGTGGTAAACATGTGGATAGTCATAATTTTTTGGTGTTCAGTTTGTGCAGACTTTGGTAACAAATACGGTTAACCCGTGGCGTCAACCATAACGGTGCGTCTTCAGGATGAATCTAAAAGCAATTAATTAAGCAAAGTATAGAATAGTATGAAGTGGATGTCAGTTGTTTAGCCACAAAGTTGGATAATTTGTCTGCCCTGGTTCTTTCCGCATAGAACTTTTCCGAAGGAACTAGACAAATCACCCATGAAAATTTCTTCCCAATTCATATCCGGAGAACTCAGCACAATCTAATTCTTGTGTTGAATCCATTTAGCTTCTGAATTATGCTTTTTGTTATCTTCCCAGATTGATTTCCCAAAACATTCTATTTCATCTTTTGTTGGTGAGTTTTCTTAATTTCAATGTTTTTTTATCCAAAGCTCTCGTTTAGGAATTTATTTCATTTTCTGAGAACAGTTATTTTGGCTTAATGCAGTGTTCTTTTTGGTATCTTCTATCTCTGAGTTTGCCTGGTCTTCTGTGTCACTTCGACTTTCTACTTGAACCGCAGCTTGGACTTGGTAATACTATACTTTTCAAAAGTTGTCGTTGCTTTACAGTAAGTTTATACGGAATGATTAATTCAGTTCTGTATTTCGTGAAACAAGGTAGGTCTTTCCGACATGAATCAATTTGTTTTTGAATTCGTATTTTCACTTTGGGTAATACGACTGTTTTTAAAAAGTGGATTGTTCTTTTTTACAAGCTTGTCTGTAAATACTGAGGCCGTTCCATAAAGTAGAGATTAAGCTTGTTATGCTATTGGATGCCAATTCACAATAATTCTGATCTCTAAAAACAGCGTTAGCATTTGGATTTAATGTTTCTGCTTTTTTGTTTAATATTATTTAGCGAGCGTTCCTCCCCCGGGAGTTATGGGAATATTTTGAATTTGTATCCATTGAGAAATAATTTCGTCCATTAAGTTGGCACTTTCTTCAGTCAAACAGGAATGCACTTTCTCAGAATTGTGTTCATTGACTATCAGTTCTCTCTACCACCCCTATTCTGGTACCATATTGTCTAGTTCTTCCATACGGTATCGGAAAAATCTTGTACGGGAATGACCATTGTCCAGTTCTGCCCTTCTGAGTTGAGGCGCTGACTACCCCAATTAATCACAACTATTACATCTTGTTGATTACACTCTAACTCGAATCAGAAGTTTCTTTTTCTTTTCAATGAATCTCCTTTTGATCGCTTAGCTTGTAGAGCATTCAGTTCTGTTCTTTTATTAGGAAATTGCGTTCCCGCCATCCAAAGTTGGGTAGGTTTGTTTCAAATTTATTGTTCCCGTTGTTTCTTGCACATAAAAATGGCACCACAGTAATTCGGTATATTCCTCTTCTACTTCCATGGTGGTGTTTGCATGTATGATTAAGGTATCATTATCATCAACCTCGTGCTCTATTATAGTTACAGGTCATTTTGAATTGCTTCGTGATAATATCCTGGTTTCCATTTTCGATTTTTTTTAAATTTTATTTACCTCTTACATTACAGTGCATCTTTTTAACACTACCTTGATTTTAACTATCAAGTAACCTTCATCTCCTGCACTGTTGTTTGCTATACACCTTAAAGCCTGCAGTGCATCTCACTATTTTTCATTGATGCAATAAACAAAACACTTTCCCCAGTTATTTAAAACTTTAAATTATTTTAAAATACCAAAGCACAAATATTAAAACTCATAGAAGCTTTCACTCACCTGCTTACCGATAGTGCCGGTAAGAGAATACCATACCAAACGTTCTGGATATCAAATTTACACAAAACCTCAACGAAATTCATGAAATCACTTTCATTATCAGAGCAATCTGATAGTATGCCATTTCCAAGTAATGGTTGTCAAATTATTATGATTAATTTTTATTGATGTATTCATAAAAACCTCGGTCAAAACGGAGCTTAACATGTTGTACGGACTTACGTCAAGTACTTCCATGTGTATCTATATTACATTTACCTAATTATTTACTTTGATCTCTAACTCTAACTAAAATAATCATTTATAATATCGTTTGTAGATGATGTTTCTTTTCTGCTGTGTACACGTGGTCGTGGCCGATTTCTCGTCGCCATTTAAGCATTGCCTCTTAGGACTATGGAAACCACCGAAAACCATGTCAGGAGGAAGCTGTATCGGAATCTCGAAGATCATTCTTAGTTTAGAATTACGAACTATTCTACACGTGTTTGAGTATTACTGCTTTTGAGGTCATCGATGTAAACATTGGGTGGAAGATCTAGTTGTTTAAGCTTTCATGTAGCTTCTCGGTATGATGCCATAGCCGATATCACGTATGGGATTGTATTACCTCTTTTTCTGTTTCCACATCTTCTTGATCATCACATTGCAAGTTCACTATACTGTCAATTTTTTTCTTCCATGTAGTCTCGACGTTATGGCACATTAGGACAGCAACGTCAATAAGGGTAGTTTCTTGTTTCTTCTTGTCAATTATAATTATATACGGTCTGTTGTGATGTTATAGTTTGGTTGTTATAAACTGTGCGCGTCGTAATAGAATTTGACATCTTTGCTTATCTAGTACTTTCTCCGGTTTGTATGTGTAGTAAGGTGTGTGTGTATCAAGGAGGGTGTTTACTTGATTAGCTAGTTTTGGTGAATAATGTTAGCTACTTGGTTATGTCCTGTTTAGAGGTAATCCGTTTGACATAGTGACTGGCACCCGGATATGATGTGATTCGATTTGGTTTCACCCCTTACAACTACATTTCTACATTGATTCGTTTACTGTCGCATCTTGTATAATGTATTTTTTATATATTTTCGTTGCAATCACTCGTCTTGAAATAGCCAGCATAAAAACCTTCTGTTTTCTTCCAAATAGTTCCCGTTGTTAACCAACCTATTTGAACTGCTTGATACTACTTGACCTTATGTAGTCATCATAATGTCTCTTGTGTAGAGGTCTTTTCTGAGAGGACGTAACTCTTTGAAGCGTCCAGTTATGAGTTTCCCTTGTAGATGACTTTTCGTTTGCTAGAGTGAGTGGAGTTAATGATTTGTAAGGCTAGCACCAAGCCCTATGCAGTGTTGATTGGTTGCTTCTTTGTAAAAAAATATTTTCTTAAAAATGTCTAGTTGTTTTATAATATAAGTTGTTCAGATCAATTAGGCCTCGCCTTCTTGTTCTCTTGGAACCCGAGTGTCAATCTCCCTATTGCTGATTTAGGATGATGCATTCTGTGTTTAGTAAGGTAGTACGAGTTTAATATTTCCAGACCGCGTACGGATTCTGTCTGTGTCCATTAATGTGATCCGAATGAAATATGTCAGTACTGTTTTTAGCATATACGTATTTATGCGTGATCTGGCTATTTACCGTTTAGTGCGTCCTTGGAGGATAGATTTTAGTCGCCTCTTGTATATATCTATCAATTTTTCTTCATTACTTTATGTCAATTCTGGCAGCTTGCTGAGAATCTAAATATTGTTATAATTCGTTATCATCCATTACTCCAACCTATTTCCATCATACTAGCTGGAACTCTTCTGCATCTGCGTAACCTTACCTTTTCGATATGTAGCGTCTTACACTTGTATACTCCAAACTCCATGAAGATATATTGACTGAATTCAATGATGAAGTTGATTAAAAACTGTTTAGTTGAACAAAATTTATGGCATATAACTTTAGATCATCCATGAAGAATAGGTGAGAAATTGTGTCTGTGAATACCATATTATGTCCTCGAATTTTAAATCCGTATTGTTTGATTCGTTAAGGCACAATATGCGACAGTCCGGGTTTACATGACAGACAAAACCATAATGCGCTAAAAATGAGTCACCTTGGAAAATGGCACGTTTAATTTGGATTGAACTGTTATAGTTATCTGCTGGTTTTTCATATTTAGTTTTAGTGTTGTTCTCCTGTTCTTATTACTGTCCTTTTTCAAAAAGTTTACAATTACTGGGTGATTTTATATATTTGTAAAATCTGAAATAAGCCAGGGTGTGGTGTTGAGTCATAAGCTTTCTTGTAGTCATTGTAGTTTATGGAAATATTCCTTTTCTTTTGTGTGCCTGGTTCATTACAGTAGGTCGATAATGAGTTGTTCTTTAATACCCTGCGAGTCTTACAGCATCCTTTTTGTCCTCGGCCATGATATGTATTCTTCGCAATGCTTATATACTTTATGTGTTATGCATGAAGTCAATATTTAATTATAGGGGTAGGACATGTCAGTGGCCGATATTCATTGGGTTCTTCGTGTCATTATCTTCGGTTTGAAGAAAGTTTACTCTTCAGTAAAGAATTCGGGTATTCTTATAAACTCTATTTATATCTCGTTGAGACATTTTCTAATTGATTTGAGTTGTATTGAATTTCTTTATACCAAAAATTTTGAACTATTATCAATTACCTGGTGCTTTCCAGATAGTGTCAGCACTGGTTGTCGACTTTAATTCATAAACAGTAAACTCTGGTTTTATTTGAATCTCACTCATAAACATCGCTCATCCTAGCTCTTTCGTCTTGAATCCATTGTGCATCCTGGTTGTGGCTACGGGTTACCCCATATTCCTGCCCAAAACTCTTACTATCCCGTCTTAATTGTGTTCCTATTTCCGTTATTCTTCGGGATAGATGTTGTTGGTAAAACTGTTTTTCCTTTTCTTTAAACATTCGGTTTTGTTCTTTCGAATGCTTCATTCTCTATACATTTTAATCTCTTAGCAAGAGCACTTAGCTTTGTGTTAAGTGTATCCACATATTCGTGAATGAATTTGTTCAGTCGTTCATGTTTTGTGTGTGAACCTTGATTCTTTCAAATATATTTGGAAGTAGAGTACCACATTTTTTTAGAATCGATTACCATTCGCCAATTGTTCAATATACGATATCTTTTCCTAAACTCATCGTTCTCTCAATTAGTCGCTGTTCTCATCGGAATGTCTTCTCTTGTTTGTCTTTGAAGAGGTAGAGATTTTACCTTTAAGCCCAAGTATCTAATCACTGCTACAGCTGCACAGTAAATTGCCGCAGGAACGTCTGCAAAGATAGTTGTCTTGTGTGTATGCTGATAAAAATAGTTTCGTGTGTTCATTATGTGCTACCGCTGTCGTCATTTCCTTGAATGCGTCTGGGTTTAGGTATGCTATGGGTCTTTTGTTGGTTCTTACGTGCGCAAACTCTACATGGCTGTTGCAAATGCTAAAGCTAGGATGTTCTTTAGATGGATAATGTCAGGGTATTTTTCTAATGCGTATTCATATAACCTCTTGTGTTGATCGTCTAGTGGTTCTGGGTGTCTTGATCTTCTTGAATGTTTGGCATTTCTAGTGAGTTACTGGGACGTTCTGTAGGTCTGGTTGTTTGGTAGGTCCGGGATGTTCTGGTATAACTGGTAGATCTGGAAGTTGTAGCAGGTTGGAATTACAGGTAATCTGGAAGTTCTAGTAGTTCTCGGTATCAACTGGTCTCTTCTTCGCTGTCCTCTGTCGATGTTGTAGAGCCGTTATCATATTGATGTGCTGTAGTTCGTTCTTTCACTTCGGTCTTATTCTAGTTAAATGTTTATGGTAACATTTTATTTTAAATCTTAATTCTTCTTTGGTCGGCTATTCTTCTGCGCACTTACTTCTAACAATGGATCTCACGTATTATAAAACCTCTATGGAGCTCTTGTCGATAACCTATTAAAACATCTTAATAACGTTACCCTATAAAAAGCTACCGCTATTATTATTATATTATTTATTATTATTAGTATTATTATTGTTATTATCGATTATTTATTATTATTATTATTATATTATTATTATTATATAGTATTATTATATTATTATTATTATGTTATTATTATTATTATATATTATTATTATTATTATTATTATTATACATAATTAACGCCAAAACTTGATTAGTAATTTTCATAACATGTTAGTTCATAGATTTTTAATATAAGCCTTTTGATAGATACACTTGATCACACTATTACTCTTAGATGCATGTGACAAAAAATAGGCGTACGAGGTACGATTTAACGTGGTTGGAAAACTATTTGATGAAAAGGAAGCTAAAAGTAAAAGGAGGGGATGTGTATAGTGAAAGTAAACATGTCGCAGTTGGCGTACCACAAGGTCAATTTTGGGTCCTCAACTATATTTAGTATATGGTCAAACGCTTATGTCGATATATTGTCAAGTGTTTATCTTTTTTTTATGCGGATGACGCATGGCAGTATTGTAGCAATACATAAGACGTCAAACTAGCAGTAGAATATTTGCAGGCAGATTTTCTTCATCTTGAAATGGAACCAGGACATGAGACTCATTTATCAACGCGGAAAAAACACTAGGAATAATTATGCTATCTGCCTACCTTTAAACGCCGATAGGGAATGCAGTAGAGAGGTAATGCTCACGATATTTTAATTGTTTGCACAGAAACACTGGCAAGATTTTGTTTATATGTTCATGCCAAGACAAAAATTACTTTCATGTTACAGCCATCCCTATTTAGGTCTTGAAATAGATCGAAGATATTGCTGGGATATTCAAATAGGGAAACTATGCAATAGACTAAGATCCTGTGCTTATCAGCTTTACGCAGTAAAAGATATCTTATCATTTAAATACCGTTAAAATGGTACATTGCTCTAGCTGAGTCAGTTTTATCGTACGGTATATCGGCTTGGGGTAATGCGTCTTACTCGCAACTTAAAAATTTAATATCATTACAAAATAAAATTATAAATTGATGAATGAAGAGAAATCGTTGATGAGAGATGTGTCTCGGATTTGTATTTACTATTTGTGTTTTGCCAGTTAGGGAAATTTTTGTTTATAAGCTGTTATTAAAGCATTACTTTGACATAAAATATAAAATTCTTATTGAAGACAAGCCTTCAACTCGAGCCAAAAGTGCAGGAATATACCAGTTACCACCCTTAACAATAAATATGGGTAGAGATCGTTAAGCTACTCTCTGTACCTTTATATTTAATTACCCCGTCTGGGCCCGGGGTAGAATTGGCCCAGAGCATGGCTCTGCTAGAAAAAGTCGTAAAAGGCTATTCAAGAGAAAAAGTCCACCTCGCAAACATCAGCTAGTAAGAGCGGAGTATATTACTCCTCGAAACTAGAGGCGAGCTCTGGCAATCGTCGTCGGGGACATTGTCCCCTTCCCTTGACGACCTCCCCGGCGACTATGACAATTGACACAACGAATGATGACGACGACAAAGACGACGACCGCGATGTGAGAACCCCCTTTCCTCCCCCTACCCGTGGCTGGTTCTGACCAGCATGGGCCCCTCCCCTCCCTCCCCCCCTTAGGCGAGAGTGGTGCATTAGACCTAACGGTTGACGCGTCCTTAATCCAAATAATCCCAAAACCCAAACCCTACGTTTTACAAAGGCCCTAAGTCTTTGTTATTTTTTTTTTATTGGAGCTTATATGCGGACCTAAGTTTTTTTTAAATGGACACTATTTTAATTTTTTATGCATAGGCCTATGTCATATGACATAATTTTATTATTTTTTACTTTCCTATTCATATTTCAAAAATTCCTAGGGCATGCAAGGACTGTATGGGAGCAATTGGTACAACGTCTGTTGTTACATCGTTAATTAGGGTCTTTAAGTCGCGATTGACAGAGCGCAACAGAACTGATTACCATCTTAAGATGTCTAGTAATTATCACAGGAATAGGAATAGGACCATCCTCAAATTTTTATTTACATATAGCAATAAAATAAACTATGGAAATGTTTCGTACAAGTATGTGAAGACAATTGACATGCATTGGCTGCATGTTGTAGCATTGTAAAAGAAAAATTACCCGGACTCATTCAACCGTCTTAACTATGGTAGGTATCGTTAGGGTCTCCATATTTGGCTTCCTTAGCAGCAGCAATGCGTTCCAGCGCAGTAGCTGTGCGCTCTTGCGCAGCTGCTTTCCGTTGTTGAGAAGCAGCTATTGATTCAAATGCATTGGTCATATCTTTGAGGCTGTCGCCTATTGTTTCATAGATTTTACTCCGGTTCTGCTCAATTGTCTCGAAGGACTGCGCTGCCTGCGAGTACGGGTCTTTGGGCATGGGCTTCTTTGCTGCAGACAAAATCAAAATTAGTTTATGTGGTAGTGCTAGGCCTAGCATAATAATTGCAATTTTTATTACTTCAGACATCCACATTGCCCAATTCATGTTATTTGACATATTGTATGAATAAAGTATCTATGATCCTATAGGCCTAACTATTGATTATAATATATAATTGGTTGTTTATGACTTTCTACCTTCTGAAGTATTGCTGCGTTTAGGTTTGCTGCTACTAGTCGATGCAATTGGCGTCTGATGGGCGTTTGACGGGGCGGATGAAACGGTACCTTGTATAATTGGTTCAATCTGCTTTGCATTTTCCTCTTCACTTAAGTCTGTGTTTTCTAGAAAGTCTAGCTGAATGTCTTTCTCCTGTGTCGGTTTTTTCAACATCTACTAGCAACTCTGCCAACAAAACACTGTGAACTTTGAGGGTTGCTTGATGGTTTGAGGTTCCGGTTGGTCTTGTATATCCAGTCCAGCTTCCTTTACATTATCTAGCCCGGATGCCGCTGCCCAACCAATAAATCCATTAGTCTAATCTCTAGTTCTGTTAGTAGTTTGGACATTTTTTGTTCCCTCCTGTCCCTGCTTTATAACGGGCGATTTCAGCAGCCCGACTCTTAACGTTGAGCTTCCAATCACTTCATGACTGCAATTAAAACATATATGTTATGACAATATTTGTTTGAATGGACCTATCTTTTGGTCTGTAGGTAGGGTGTATCTTTCATTTTTTGGTTATCACATTCACATGGTAGCCTATACAAATGTTTAATACGGTAAGAAATACAATTATAATTGTTTCTAAACCTTAGGCTTATGCCTACTGTAGGACGTAAAATTGGGCCAACCTAGATAGGCTCTAGGGCCTAGCGTACTACTACTAATTGTAATTTAAGTCCTAAGACTGTTACAAGATACGCATACGTCCTAGGCCTAGGCCTACCCAAAGAAAGCAGACCAACATAAATGCATCTTGAAAATTAAGAATTGGGAAGAAGTTTGTTCAAGGTGATAGTAACATATCAAAGCTAGGCCCTAGAATTATACTGGCAGCCTAGGAAAGGCTAGGCCTACGCCTAGCCCTAGCCTAACATTTTGTAGGTTAAAGGCGGTGCACAATTGCCCGGTAACGACAACGAGAACGAGAACGGGAACGGGAAGAAAGTTAAATCACACGTTTACTTACGACTCGATGCACAATAAAGCTTCCCGTTGCCGGTCGTTCCCGTATCCCGGCAACGACAACGGGAACATCACCAAGTGTTAACTTTCTTTAACGTTCCCGTCCATTTCCTTACCAGAACCAATCAGAATCAAGATGTCCATGGCCTGCTAAAAGTGTATAATAAATGTATCAGCTGGTAGGCATTTCATGAAAGGCTGTGGTGTGTTATGAGAAAATCTGTTTTTGACAGCAGCTGTCGACGTTGAATGAGTTGACTTCGAAGAATAAAGTTAGTCTTTTAGAAAAATATGTCTTCCGATGAAATCATTATAATGATGGTCGAAGGGTGTCCCCCATCTTTATAACAAGTTAAGTAAGAGTTAAAAAGATAACACAATGGTGGAAAACACGTGGGAAAATTGGTGAAGCTATAGAGCAAAGTGGTAAGTAGCCCTAGGCCCTGAACTTTGATAAAAATTACATTCTTTTTATGCAGTGCATATTATTGTAAATATAAATACCACTAGACCTAGGCGTTGCTACATCCAGACCAACATTAAACAATAGGCCTACACATTTATGATTGAACACTGGTAAAGGTCCTTGCATTGAATAACCAGTATAGGAATTGGATACAGCACAAAAGGCCCTTTGGGTACATCCATCCAAAGGCAGGCTAGGCTGTCTAGCCCTTGGCCTAGGCCTTTATACAGTAGGTCTAGACAGTAGGCCCAGGTCTACTGTACAATAAACAAAGCAGCTAGGGCCTATTACAATGAACAATGAAATGTAGATTATAGCCTAACCTACTCCCGTAGAAGTAGGAGCCTACGCCTAGACTAGTCTAGGCCTTGGCTATTTAACTCCACAAGAAGATAAGAAAAGGTTATGTAGGGCTAGGTTTAACTCTATGTCGAGGCCTAGGCCTCCCTAGCCTGAATATTCAATACATGCTAGGCTTATACATCCCAAAGATTGAAATGTTTCACTTAAACTAAAACTTTATCTTGTGAAATGATGATTGTCGAATACAGTCCTATTTTTCTTTTCTCAGCTGAATATGCTAAAAAAAGGTGGGAGAGTCTACGAGATCGTTTTATTCGTTGCTACGCCAAACATACGAGAACTTCCAGGGGGTCCGATATAAGAAGGGTGGGCCGACAGTAAAATTTCCATACATGGAGGAGATGAAATGGCTTATGCAACACATCAGAAGAAGGAGGTTTGTTCATGTCAATATTTAAATCGGGTCAATTCAACCCCCCAGTATTAAACAATAGTATCGTCTAGCTCAGAATCAACCTTTACATCCGGTAAAGCCCACTGTTACAAGTAAATTAAAATCTAGATTATAATGTAAAGATAATATTTACAATGAAAATTTGATAGCTACTTGCAAAGAGTATGGACATGGAATATCAAGTTTAATAGGCCTATTTTTTTTGCAAATTCATATCATACTTCTTGATTCTGTGGCAATGTGGGCTTGTAGGTCTACATTAACCTAAATAAATTTATGTTTTTAATACCCAAAGGCCCTAGGTACAATAGGAATACAATTAAATAGGTAACATATTGATAAAACTATGTTTGCACACATAAATAAGTTAGGTTTAAAAAACATATGACAAATAACATAGATTAGGATTGAACTAGGCCCTTTAATGGACGACTGGTGATGGGCGGAGCTTAAACGATCGATAGGCCAAGTGTCGAGATTTGGATAGATTCTCATTTCCAAGTTTACGTCTGTTGAACGGCGCAGCACTAATCACGCTCTAACTCTTATTCTTTTCATTATTTGGACAAAACTTAAGAGGAGATATTATTAGCAAAAATATCATTGCTTATAATAGCGATTATTACGAATTTTTTTACAGAGCCGTTAACTTTTATTACAATTACGCATCATACATAAAAAATAATCAAAACGACTATAAACTTTCTAAACTTCAATTTACAAAAAACTACTTATCGGATTTCGACAAGGGCCTCTTTCAAAAAATTCATCAGACTGTTTAGACAAGAAATAAATCAACTTTCTAGATAGAAAGTGCACTGAACGAAAATTTACGCATGGGTTAATATCAGTGTGCAGTTTCACGGCTCATCCTCACGTCAAAGTGCGTATTTGTCATAAAAACACATACACTGCATATGAACCTGCTATGAAATTTCGTTCGTTCACTTTCTATCTAAAAAGTTGATTTATTTCTTGTCTAAAAAGCCAGAGCATTTTTGAAGGAGGTCTTGTCAAAATCCGGTCATTTAGTTTTTTGTCAATTGAATTTGAGAAAGTTTATAGTCGTTTTGATTATTTTTTATTTATGATGCGTCCATTGTAATAACAAGTTAACGGCTGTGTCAAAAAATTCGTAATACTCGCTATTAGAAGGAATGATATGTTTGCTAAAAACTATTTCTCTTAAGTTTTGCCCAAATAATGAATAGAATAAAAGTAAGAGAGTAATAACAGACGTTAACTTGCAAAATTAGGATTTATCCCAACTCATTCCGCCCTGTTGCCTCGTGATGTCAGGTGGCGGGTAAAATTCTAGTCGTCAATTATCTGCCTACATAAAGTTGCCTACTAAAAAGCAACCCTTTAGGACCTACATATAACAATTTCAGGATTATTATATCAAAATAGATAGGGAAATAATCAAAATTTTTACTTTACAGGTTTCAATTTGTTTTTGTATTTGTTCAAATTATATCATGTATAAGATGTATTTTTACAAAAAAATAAAAATATGTTAACTACCTACTACAATTGCTAAGTCATTATTGTTTTTCTTTCCTTATGACCTCTACTATTTTCACATATCATATTTACTATTTAAACATAAATAAATCCTATCTCCTTTTGCAATCTCTACAACTTTCCACGTTGTATTTCCCCTTTCCTGATTCCATCCTTATACCAGGACTGTTGAAAACAACATACAAAGCCGCACCACTTCCACTGTATCAAAAGCTCCCATATCCAAACGGCAAGATGAAGAAACCTCACCTTGGGATAGCCTTTCAATAATCTTAACAGACACGACAACGATGCTATGGATGAAATCAACTCTGAGCAAGACGAGGACGATCGAGAAAGAGCCAATGTTCCGTTTCAACTCCTGGTAACTCCTGATCAAAACGAGCAACAAGAAGAGGCAATAGTGCCTAAACATATGATGACCCCGCCACCCGATGAGTTTAGGCCAAGATCAAAAAACATCGCCAAATCATTCGGTGCTGTTGCTCAGGCATTCGCAAAAATGGCTGAGCAAAGGAAACAGCCGGTGGATCTTGAAGAAGTATCAACTTTGCAAAAAAATGACCCTGATATGGCTTTTTGGCTAGTGTTTCCGGTGACATGAAAACAACTGACTCCTTTAAATAGGTTTAAATTTAAACGTCAGGTGCTTGAAGTCAGGGAAAAACTCTACGGGAAAAACCAATACCAATAAATTGTTTTCCAAATTTAAATTCATTACCTAACACTTTCTACATTTTCTTTCCCTTTTCTTTTCAAACCTAACTTTTTTAATCATGTTTTATCTATTAGGCCTACTTAAAAAATGTAATTTTATTGTGAAAAACTCATCGGGTGTTTACTAAACTATTTTATATACTACACAAATTTTGTAGCCTATTACTAGGGCATGAAAAATTTAGCGTTTTAGGATATTGCAGTGGTGGTCCCCAAGTGAAAAAATGTGAAAAATTAAACACTGTAAAAACCTTTGAAAAAAGGGCCACTTTTTGCTGTGACTACATTGAATTAAAATGTTCCTATAAAGCATAATTTGAATTCATTCCCCATTAAAAATACAAGGGAAAATCCCCACATCCCTTTGGGGAAATGAAAAAAATTAATGTTACAAAAAAGCTAAATTGGGAAAAATTAATGCTAAATATTCAAAATAAAAATACTTTTTTTTCATAGCTCTACCTATTACACATTTGAAAAACAATAACCAAGGCTCGTAATTGCATGAATAATGTCTTTATTAGCATGGAATTTTGTGTAGCCATAACTTTGGCTCCCAACTTTTGGAATAATGTTTCCAGTTAGGTACTTTTGAAGACATATTACCATTTGTGTAAAAATACAAAGCCTCGTAATTATAAAAGCAAGTTTTCAATGACATAGGAAATTTAGTATTACAAAGAAAGTAATACTCAAGAAATAATAAATAAAGTAATAATTACAAAGTATTATCAGTATAGGCTACAGTACCTATGAAATGATTTTGTTTTAGGTTTAACGTCCTCTATTGACATATGCATTATGCCATGCAACTTCTCCTTCAGGAGTAACAAGGTAATCTGCAATTCTATCCCGTAAAACGGCAAATTTAAACCCTTGCTGCAATGTTCGAACCAAAACGGCCTAAAAAGGGGTGAAATTTGTATCGCCTGCGGTTTCATCTCTCCACTCGCCATTCAAAACAATTACATCTTCAGTGAACCTATCTATGAAGTTGTTGTGGCAATATTTTCCTTCACTATCACTTCTTTTAAATATTTTGTGAAGGCACACTGGTTGCTTGAATTATGCTTTGTGCTGTAGTCATCGAACACAAAATGGGTGATCGAAACACCCCACCTACTAGTAAGTATACCAAAAGCATTTTCTATGGTTCGTCTGGCCCTTGATACCCGTAGTTGTATATTTTCTTTATCTCGACAAGAACCTTCCGGGATATGGGCTCATTAAGTAACTTTTCATAGGGAAAAGCAGCATCTCCTATGAAAAAAAATGGAAAACAACATTTGTTCCCACAATGGCTTCTGGATCTGGAATATTTACCTCATTATTTTCTAGTTTTTTACCCAGCTTGGGGCTGCGGAAAATTCCCCCATCACTTTCTGACCCAAAAGCACCAATATCCACCCAAGTGAAACAATAGTCTGCATCACATATAGCGAGTAATACAGTGATAAAAAAAATTTTTATAATTATGACATGTTGTGCCAGAGTTGAATGGGCATTGGATTTGAACATGTTTCCCATCCAATTTCACCAAGAGTGTGGGGAAGTTCCACTTTTCTTCATATGTTGTGGCAATATTTTCCATTCTTCTTGTGTAGGCTCTGGAAGAAAATGGTTGCAATACTGCCCAAATAGCTTTGCATGTTTCGGGGATCACTTTGCTGACTGTTGATTTACCGACTCTAAACTCCCATGCAAGATTTTGAAAATACCCGCCGTGTGCCAGGTATTTGATAGTCAGGGCCAAAAAAAACCCGGGAGATGAGGTTCCCTTGGGGCTCCTTTTTTAAAAATTTTGGTTCCTACCAACTTTATCAAACTGTAACAGGATCATCCTGTGTATTTAATAACATTTCTGCATCTTGTTTTTTATGGTATTAAAAAAGGGATTCCGGAATCCCCCCCTTGGGGTACTCTTTCAACATTAATTGGGGCGAACCCACCCCCTGAATAATACAAAGCTCTATAGACTAAACTACATAGGTATTTTATTTTTAATAATCTTAAAGGCCTCCCTATACACTTATTAGGAAAAAATTAAACCCTTGTTAAAAAAAATCCAGGCTAACCCTACTAGTAACTAGGACTTTTACATTTTAGCCTATAAAATATGAATGTATACAAAAAAAAAAAGTTACTGGGTCTAGACCCAAACCTTTGGGGTGCTAGCAAACCAAAGGCCTAGGTGCAAGGGTACTCGTGGGCTTCATTGCCCTTGGCCCCCCCGAGGGCCCCGCGGGGGCCTCAAATTTTTCATGGTCTCGTGTAACTAACTACAACCCCTTTCACCCCTTTTCTACGCCCCGACCCCCAAGCTTTTCAGTTTTAAAAGAAAAGTTTGTGCAATGCCCAAAAAGAGCTTAATTCTGCATCCTAGATCGTAACAGCTTACCTTCGTAGGGTCCCCTTACTGCTGATATACAATTAACTCGACGGAAACATAATTTTTCGCGCTAAAAAGTCTTCCATAGCTTCGTCCCTTGTATTTTTTTCTTTTTACAAACTCCAAAACTAAATAAACAAAGCCGCTTTCGTTTTTTAATAATTTCTTTCCTTTTAAAAAAAGAAAACTTAATGAATTAAACATCCGATGAGACCCTATGTCTTTGTTTTTCGTGTTCAAAATTTAAACATAAACGGTGTACCAATATGCGCAAAAAATTAATAACAAAAAATACTGTTAAACCCCCTTACATTTTATTCTTCCCTCCTTCACGGGTATTGTGCATCGAAACCAAACTTTGCGTCTTCCCGTTCTCGTTGTCGTTCCCGTTTCCCTTACCCGGGGAATTGTGCATCGGCCTTAAGGGTTGGTCTGAATGATTTGATTGAAAAGGGTGACAAAATTTCGCCCTTTAAACACGAGGCCTAGGGCCCCTTTACACAAAATTTTTATGTTTATTTATTACTATTGTGGAGTGTAATTTTTCTTACTTTCATCCATTTCTCTGGGGTTTTTTGGTAGCCCCCATCCTGTCGATTTATTAAATTGGGGCCCAATTTTTACCTATTCCGGACTCTTTTTTTTTACCTAAAGCGCCCCACAGACGTCTTTCAGCAAAAACTGGCGTTAATGTATCCAACTCCTTTCCTTTTTATAGTCATTCAAATCTTTTAAATTTTTTGGGAAAAAAATTTTTTTTTTTTTTTAAAAAAAATT
>JAMZAV010011033.1:0-19557 GCA_024449915.1 Sweltsa coloradensis | reverse complement strand
GTTCGAAAGTTTCGTCATGACGCTTACGTTTAAAAAAACATTTTTATTTCTTAATAGCGTCTATCTCAATCAAACTGTAAACAGATGATTTACAAGGGGGAACAAGGAATACGTTGAATGTGTTTCTTGCTTGTTCGAAGCAAAACACCAAATCATGTTGGGCGGAACAGAAACTTAATAATACTCCAACCAGCAAGAGTCACACCACTTCTCTCAAGATCACGTGGCACTGACGTCACCTCTGCTATATGAACGTCACCCAGGACTCAGGCTTTATAATAATAACAACCAAAACCCTCCAGTCTGTTATCTGCGATATCAAATAGTACGCTAATTAGTTAATATGAATAGTATCAGTAATTTTAACAAACTAATTAGGAATAATTACAAAGTTTTACGTTAGAACTTACAAACAGGGACTTGATCAAACAAAGACCAGTATTGTTGGTTGAGATAAGAAGACAGAAGAAGATTCGTTCGATATGGATACAAAATTGTTCAGCCATATTGAATACGCCTGGTTCCCTGATGACGTAGAAGATTGCAATAACCCCCCAATGAATCGAACCTTGCGGCTAGTAGTCTATTTTAACCGATCCACGTTCACCATTGCCTGGTGACGACGACACTTGTGTGGACCTGTGACCTTGGGACCGGCGACCTCTGTGTTTGTGCGGGTGAAATCTTCCTTGTAGCCGAGCGGTTCCGATAAGGACAAGCTAGTTCTGTTGGGGGGGGGGTCTCCCTTGCCCTCTGGTGAATGGGGACCCACTGTGTCCTAGTCCGTGTCCACTCACTTAGTAACCACCATGGTGCGCGTAGAAGGGTACACTGTCGACTTCTTAGGCCTAATCAAGGTGGCTCAATCGGAGTCAATCCGGATTGGAGTTTGTTTGTATTTGTTTACTTGGAGCAAGGCTTAGGAAGGCAATGAATAGTTTTTTTTATATTAATTTCCCCTTGTTTTCATATGTAATTATTTATATTCTTAATCTTTTGGTTCCTCAAAAATTTATGTCAAGGTGAAAAAGTAGAGAGCAGAAGGCTCAGGGTATTTTCAGTTGGTACTCTGTAATTAACTTATGGGAAATACTAAACAATAAATATATTCTTATCAAAAAAAAAAAAAATGCTTAGGAAGTAAGGTTCTGTTCAGGATAGCATAGCATTACGAAATGATCATTTCTCTGGTTTGATCTTACCGCCAGACTTAATTCATTCTTCTCTTCATGTGTTGTATTTTTTTGTATTTTTTTTTTTTTTTTGTGTATTTTCTTTGGCCAGAAGTTTTACCGATGGATTGAGTATTTCAATAATGTGTTTTTAACTTAGTTGTTATGTATTCCATAGCTTGTTGGATGCCTGGTTCTGCAGTGTCCTCGCTTTGGCTTTCAGAGAACGTGATCTTGCAGCTCGTTATCAATGGAATATTCGGTGAGGACACCGTCGACTTCTAACATCAAGGATGGCTCACTCCTGCTGAGATTGGACAGTGGTATCAAAAATGTTTGACTTGGAGCAGGGTTTAGTTACGTTAGTTTCTGTACGATTACAAAAGTGGATCATTTTCTTCTTGGTTTGATATGCTGCAGAGGTGCTTTCCTGTCTTTATGGTGGCCATAGTGCAACAGTCTACCCACCCAGTCACCAAAAATAACACTGTTTTTATAAGGGGGAGGTTGATATTAAATGAAATACCCATGTACCGCACACCTCTAGTAATTGTTATTCGTTTTCCACTCGCCATGTCAAGTATTAATTGATCTTGACCAGGACTAACATTGTTCTCCATAATTTACAACCTTACCTTGTTCACAGGGAAGAAGAGTGCACGAGAAGCTCAACACCATCCGTCACTGAAGATCATTGAAAGAAACACAACAGAGGAGGACAATTTTTATTGTTTAAAACCTGACGAAGATGTTTAAAATTTATTCATTTATGTAAATTCATTTTTATTTATTCATTTTTTTGTAAATTCATGTTTTGTAAATTTATTTTTATAAATTTAATTTAAAAAAAAATTCAATTGTTATAAATTCAATTTTTGTAAATTTAACTTTTTTGTAAATTCATATTTTGTTAAAAACAGTCGTAATCAAAACCATGACAGCATTGTTTTAGTATACTACCTATATTAAATAGGGAGGTTAATGCCAGCTTTATGGGACAAATCATGGAAAGAAAGTGAATTAGCCTCACTAATATCAAAAACTAATCTAAAGGTATTGTACTAGGTTCGGTTGTCGCACATAGCTTTAATACTTTTTCATTGGGGGAAAAAAGGTTTAAATAAGTCGGGGCTCCAACCAGTTTACCACTTCCCCTTCGTCTGCTTAAAATTCTTTAATTTTTAAACTGCGAGCTATATAATAATTACTATATTTATCTGTACAAAAAGCACAGGGGGGCGGGTATTTCTAAGCCCCTGGTCTCCTAAGCCCTGGACCCTTTTTTTTGGCTTCTAAGCCCTGTGACCGGAAGGTTTGTGCTACACGTTGCGAAGCGGGGCTAAAAAGACAAACCGGTTCGGGCTTTAGAAGGACTAAAGTCTTCTTAGGCCCTGTCCTCCTAAACGCCCCACGATGTTTTTGTTCGGTCGGGCCCCCACGTTGCCAGGGGGGGCTGTACTTTGCTCGAGGTGAAACCATAAATTTCCCAAAGTTGGTGGTGGGGGGGTGGGGGGGGGGATAAAAAAAAAAAAATCATTAGCAATATTCGATTAATTAGATATTGCTTAACGTCTCATTTGACTCGAAAAAATGGTTGCAATTAAATTCATGTAGGCATTGCAAAAGGGAAACTGTTTTAATATGAAATTTGATCCAATTTTTTTCAAACTCCGTTTGTTTGCTGTTAAATTAAACAAAAAAACTTCAAACCTTTAACGTCGCTATTTTAAAACGGGTTCTTTCGGTTGGTATTGGACAGTTTTTTTTATGTGCACCTAGCCTACCAAAACCTTAAACGTCGCTATTTTTAAATCTAAAGACCTACAAAACTTTAAACGTCGCTATTTTAAAAAACTAAAAATAGGCCGACCTACTGATCAAAAAAAAACTGTCCATAGGCCCCTTTCCAACGAAAGAGTTCCCCTTTAAAAACGAAAAGTTCATGAGAATATTTCTTCGATTCCGTATCCGTAAAACCGTATATTCCTTTCGATTTCCCGTATTCGGGTAAAGGGGCGAACACAAAACAACAAAAAAAACAAAAAAAAAAAACACAAAGAGCTAAATTTTTTTGGTGGGGGTCGGTGAAATTGAAGTCTTCGCTTCGCTCATCCAAAAATCCCCCTAATAATAAAACACTTTTCCCAAAAAAAATTCGTTTTCATTTCTTATGGCTCATGGGAACGAAACAAGGGTTTTCGTGCGGGCGTTTAGGAGACAGGGCCTAAGAGGGACTTTTAGTCTTTCTTAGCCCCGTTCGCAAACGTGTAAGGCACAACCGTCGGTCACAGGGCTTAGGAAGCCAAAAAAGGTTCCGGGGGCTTAGAGACCAGGGGCTTAGGGAAGCGGGACACCCCAGCCACAGTAAAATAAACGTAGGAAACCCGGGGTTAAGGGGAAGGTGAGGTAGTGGGCCTATTAGATCTAGAAGTTGTTAGAAGTATTTATTTGCTAGTATAATTATTTATATATTTAAAACCTAGTATAGGCCTAGTAGGTAGCTGATTTGATTTTTAGCAATTTCAGTATAAAAAAGATAAAATACAGTATTTTAGAAGAGTATAGGCTAAATTAGTAGTAATTGTTTAGTATAGTTTACAGTATTTTAGTAAAGTATAGCTAATAGTAGAATTGTTAGTAAAGTAGCTAGTATTTTACAGTATTTTTAGTAGAGTAGCTAATATTTAGTATTGTTATTTGTAAGTATTATAGTATACTACAGTAGTTTAGTGGTGTGAGTTTTAGTATTATTGCTTTTTTTAATGTAAAGGGGTGTGTAGTACTGTGGCATGTACTGATACTTTCCCAGGGGGAGGGAAATGATTTACAATTTAATCCCCCGAAAACAATGGTAGATGTTGATGAATAAAAAAATCAAACAAATTATTCTGTATATGGTTTTGTGCTTACTTGATCTAAAGAGTATTTGGGGAAAAGCCCTCAGTTTAAGGTTGGCTTGTTTGAGACTGACTACTAGTTCACTCCTAAGTTAGGGCTATAGGGGGAATTAATGGGCCCACGACAAAAATGCTGCACGGTTTGATTGCGACAAGGCGAGAGGATTGGACGGCTGTGTGGGGATGGGGGGAGGCCGTTTAAAAGAAAAAAATGTTAGGGCTGAAAGACACTTCGTCAGTTATATATGATATTGCTACGTAATTTAAAAGGAGATATGGGACATGCGTTACGGTTTAACATTGGCTGTTCGCTCGGCTGGCCAAACCCACCACAGATGGTTGAAATTTTGGTTAGTTTTGTCATTTGAGGGCAAAAAAGAGGGGTCTGGGCTCTATAAAGCCACACTTTTTCAAAAAAAATGTATTAGAAAAAATATTTAATTTTTTTAAAAATATTTTTCGATTTATGTTTTTTACTAAAAGTCCAAAATTTTACTATTTTTCGTGATTTTTTGCCTTCTAATTATCAAGAAAAAAAAATATTCATAATCTTTGACTGTAGGGCTGTCCATGTATGCTTTTTTGGGGACAAGTACGTAAAGATTCCTACCAGGGTCGGGTATTCCTGACCAAGCGAAATAGCTAGTTGCCAACGGGTCAATATATGTCCCCATTCCCTTCATAAAAACAGGTTTGGGATTTTTGGGCATCAATTTTTCTTTTTGTTAATGAAAATAACATTAATTTATCAAAAAAAAATTGTGAAATGACAATAATTTATTCATGTACGATTTTATGAACGAAATTGAACATTAGAAAAAAAATTAATAATAATTTTTTTATTTTTTTAGTAAAAAAAAAATTTCAAATTTTAAACTTAAACAGTAAAAAAAAAAAAGTTACACATACCAATTAAATTAAGGGCTTTTTCACTGTTATTTATTATTTTTATTAAAAAAGTGATATTTCGGACTGTTTTTCAGCAGTTTTATTAATAAAAAAAAATTTTTTGGTTCGATAAAGGACTGTTTAAAAAAAAGTAGTCGAAAAAATCACTTTTCAAATAAAAATAAGTAAAAAAAACAGTGAAAATTTCTAATGATTTGTATGTGTAATGTTTATTTATTCCCAAAAAAAAATTAACAATGAAAAACTGGCTTACTGAAAATAAGGCCCTGCTTTCTGAAACAACTCTCCTGGCTTCCCTCTTTAGCATTCCTCTCCAGTTCCCCTCTCTCTTGAAGCCCCAAGTCTACTTCTTATTTTTACTACTTACTACTACTATTTTATTTTTTTTTTAGTTTACTGAAAAAAAAATCATTTGGCTAACACAATATAGTTACCCCATTTGGCGTAGAAAAAACACAAGCGTGACCTAAGATGGGGGTGTATGCCGTTTACGGCTAGATCGGCTCAAATTCGTGTGATATTACCCAATGTACTGGGATAAATGTCAATACATAGGATATTTTAAATTTCATTAATCCACCCACAGAGTAATTTGTTTTGCTGTATAATAACATTCCAAAAACAACTTTGTTTAATAGCTTTTGTATATTTTACCTTCATGATAAGATTTAAATTGGAAATTTTCTATCTGCGAATCTGCATACACATTCTAACCAAAAGAAAAAAATCGCAATAGCGCTAGGGGATTTAATATCAAGAAGATTTACTGAATTGTAATCGGGATATTGTTTGATCGGGCCCTGAAACATTATTTCGTATCGCGTACATTTATTCTGGCCACGCTTCGATAACTTTTTTCCCAGGGGGCCGGCGAACCCCGCACAAAACATGGCTCGTGCCAGAAATTTCAGTTAAATAAATGTATGTATGTGAATTTCAGCTCGAAATTCAATTGAAAAATATATGTACAAAATACTGTTTTCACGTTAGCTGGTATCACGTTTTGAATTGTTGAGTGTGTTCGGGTGTGGTTGATGTTTAAAAATGGGCTAACTACGGAGCATCCCAAAAACTGAACCGTATTTTCCAACTGGCCGTATTTCTCAAATTTTTGACCGTAAGATTTAAACGGCCGGGGTCTCGACTGACCGTAGTCTCAACGGGGACCGTCCTTTTAGGAGAATTCAATTGACCGTATTCTCAATTGACCGTCTTCCCGATTGACGTCTTCTCGTTTGGGGCCGTATTCTTAACTGGACCAACCTTTATGAGGAAACCCAATTGGCCGGGGTCTCAATTGACCGTCTTCTCGATTGGACCGTTAGGTCTCAACTGGACCGTCTTTTAAGTACCGGCCTTCGAAGGGCTGGACACGGATATGTTTTGTTTTGATGTCAAAAAAGCCATACCCAACGTGGGCATTTCCATAGCCTTAAATTTAGCCGCCGTCTCCAATTGGGGACCGGGTCTTTTGAAGGGTGGACAGGGGCCACATATATGATTGGTTTTATGTCAATAGCCATATCGTCGTTAAACCATAGGGGCCCTAACTCCCTTTGGCCCAAGGATACACTGTACATTACAATACAAGGTAGTTGCGCGCGGCACCCGAACCGTTATCATGAAAAAACAATGCATTAATTTTTTTCACACTAAAAAGTCATTAAAAGCAAATCATAAACCTGTGAAAATGTGATTACAAAATAAAAGGACGGTATGTACCCAAAGTCAGGTCAATGGGCCCTTATATCAAGGGTACGTTTAAAAAGAATACAATATATAGATTTATCTAGGGTTGTAGGGGACCATAGGATTTTTTTCTGTGGCACCAAAGACATGGGGTTGCCAATAAATACGAGGGAAAAATGAAGAAAAAACAAATCACAATCGAGCTTACATTGGCTTCGAGGGGGGGCAGTAGGCTTGAGGAGGGGACGGCGAACTAGCCGTTTGTGCGAGGTGTTCGATGTTTGGTGATTTAAGAGGGGAAAAATGATAGGCTATGCCTAGTGGAATGATAGATAGTTTATAGATAGATTAAAATAGATAGGATATAGATAGATAGATGTGATGAAAAAACAGTAAATGATGATTTTCTACAACATTACGTAATGGCACACGAAAAATCAACTAAATATTCACTTGTATAAAAAGCCCCTGTGAAAACTGTGTTTTCTTAAAGAAAAAATGTCAACAGGGGTAAACCACGAAAGAATACTTGTTGGCTGTTGCTCTCGAGGCAACTATGAAAATATTGCGAATACACTGTCTCACAAACAGACAGGCGTACTGAGGTCTGAATGCTATGGCAGTTTCGAATGCAATAAGAGACGAAGCCTACGACCTGTCCAGGTCAGGTTTACAAAACAGAGATAAGAGGAAGCAAGGGGGGTATCGAGGGGAGTGAAAAACAAAAAAATTATCTACGTGAAACAAAGAGTGGGCTAAAACTGGCGCGAACATTACAAATAACCGAAATATTGTACAAAAATAAAAAATAAATAAAAAATTATTTTCTGGCGCGCTACTATACCGTGGCCCCAGAGTATAAACGTCCCATCTCAATATTTACCAATTATCAATAAAAACATTAACTAGTAGCCCGTAATTGTTAAGCTTCGCAAACGCTTTTTCAGGCGCGTTGTTGGATGAGCGTAATTTAAAAAAAAAACGGGAAAAAAAACGTAAAATTGCGATTTTCATGAGAAATAATTTTTTGATTACGCTCAAATTTCAGACGAATATATTAATTTATAAAATTAAGGTTCTGTTGAAACAATAAAATCATTACAATCGGATAAAGCATGTAGGTGTTTATAAGCAGAAGGAATTTAAAAAAAATCGGAAAAAAAAAACGCAAAAAAATTGCTATTTTCATGAGAGATAATTTTTTTGGTTATCGCTCAAATTCCACACGTATATATTAATTTATAAAATAAAGGATCTGTGCCAAAAATCATTACAATCGGATAAAAGAATGTAGGTGAAATAAGTCGGGAAGAATTTTTTTTTAAATCGAAAAAAAAAAAATCGTAAAAATTGCGGATTTTAATGAGAAATAATTTTTTGATTGCGCTCCAAAAACGTGGCAGTTTCTAAGTTCAGAGATTTTGGAAGGCCTCCAGAAAATTTCATCGCAATTGGAGTATCGGTTTGACCCGGGAAAAATCGGGGTTAACAAACACAAAAATTAATAAAAAAACAGAAAAAAAAAAAAAAAAAATCCGGATTTTTTTCCTCCGTGTGTTAAAAATGAATTTCTTCGCTTCGCTCGCTACGCTCATCCAAATTTGTTTGGGCTAGACGTCAAAATTTTATGCAAACTAGCGCTGATCAAAAGACGGTGGGCTATGATGGGTGAAATGGGGTATTGATTAAAACGTGCTGAATGATACAGCAAAAAAATATTTAATTATAGTGCTGTTAAAATTTCATCTCTAGTAAATTAGTTCGCAAAAAAAACAAAAAAAAATATAACTAGGGAAAAACGCTAAGGTCCCGCCGCGTTGTTGGATGAGCGTAATTGTTGCATTGGCTGCATTGAGTTACGCGGATTTTCTGTTGTTTTGTGAAAAAAATTCATTACTTTATTCGAAAGATTTTTTTTAAAAAATTAAAATTAAATTAAATTAAAAATTAACTTAATTTTTTTAATAAAAAACGTTTAAATTTTTTTCGTAATTTTAAAAAAAGGAAAAAAAAAATTTATTAAAATTGCCCAATTTTCATAAGAAAAATATTATTCAATTGCGCCCCAAATTTTTTAAAACGAGTATATTAATTCATGAAATTAAAGGTTCTATTAAAAAAATCATTTACAATAGGATAAAGCATGTAGGTGGTTATATGTAGAGAATCGTTTTTTTAGCACAAAAATTTAAAAATTTAGCATTAATTTTGAAAATTTAGTTTTTTTTGTAGCATCAATTGGGTTTTTTTCCCCACCAAAACCCTAAATGTAGGGTTTTTTCAAAAAAACTTCTTTGGGAAAAATGATGAATTGAAAAAACTTTTCAATTTCAAAAATAGTACATAAAACGCTAGAATACTTCTAAAAAATAGTTCTCAATAGGGGATTAAAAACATTTATTTTTTTGTAAAAAAAATTTTTGCATTTTAAATCGTCAAAATTAGCATTTTGTTGCATTTTAAAAAAAACCTTAAAAACGTAAAAAAAAAAATTATCTCTAGTTTATTTCAAAGGGGAAATTTTTTTTAAAAAAAAAAAAAAAAACCGTAAAATTTTTTGATTTTCTGAGGGAAAAAAATGTTTCGATTTTAAACTCAAAATTTCACCCCCAATATTTTTTTAAATTCATAAAAAAATTTAGGGTTTTTTGTTAAAAAAAAACATTACAATTTGGGAAAACAGTAAGTGTTATAAGTCGAAAATTTTTTTAAAAATTTGAAAAAAATTTTAAAAATTTTGGTTTTTTTTAAGAAAAATTTTTTTCCCGTTGGCCAAAAAAAAAAGTGGGGGGCAAAATTCTAAGTTCAGAGATTTCGAAGGCCCCCCCAAAAATTTTATCGCAATGGGTATCGGTTTAGGCCCCAAATCGTGTTAAAAAAAACACACCAAAAAAAAATACAAAAAAAAAAAAAAAAAAAAAAAAAAAAAAAACATTACGGATTTTTTTTCTCCAGTGTAGTGAAATGGAATCTTCGCTACGCTCGCTACGCTCATCCAAAAACAAGTGCTGTAAAAGTTCAAATCAAAAAATAAATTGTCAAAGAAACACATAGGATCTTACTGGAACTTGTCGTTAACTTAGAGCATTTTATATGCTGTAAAGTTATTTTTCATTGGCCGCATTTATTTATTTTTATTTATTAGGCATGGACTTCGATAAGCCGGGGAGTCAAGGGAAAGTGGTGGTAATCTCCTACATCCTTCCCGACTAAAATTTGAAAATAGGGCTCGATATTTATTGATTTATTTAAAGTTTTATCCTTCAACCACTGTGTCGCGAGGTGTGTCGCGATTCAATTGTGAGGTGTGTCGCAAGTATTTTGTTTATTTATTGTTATAATAAAGTATTTTCATAAATGCCACTAACATGAACGCTATATACCCCAAAGTTCTAGGGGTGATTTGAACCCGAAATTTTGACTTGAGTTGAGTATACTATTTGGTTTTAAAACATTTATCGACCCAATTCGTATAAAATGGTGGGGGTGCCGGGTCTCGCGCGTGTGTGAAAAAGTAAAAATATCGCTATGCATTTTGGATGCTACCTTACTAATCTTGCTTTTTGAAAAACAAAATAATGTTGTAACATAAGCAATAAAGAAAGGCAATAGGTCAATTTTCCCCAGCTGCAATTGGATGCCGCAAGTAAGTTGGAAATAAAATCTAAAGATCAATTCAAGAAAGATAATTCAACACTAGACCTGCCTTCAGGAGGGTTTGAAGAAATCATTAATTTCTTTCAACAAAGGGGAATAGGAATGGTTATCTCTCCATTTGCAGTTCTGTTGAGCACATAAAAGACGCGTCAGACCTAAAGTATCCAGGAAAAAGAAGAGTTGATTGTAGTTATTTTCATATAGGGACAACTCAAAAATGGAGATTTCAAGAGATTCTCTCTTGATTCATGTTGGATCACTTTACTAGGAAAACGCTTAAGTCCCGCCGCGTTGATGGATGAGCGTTTTGTAAGTTTTTAGTTTACGTATAGGACCACTTTTCCTTGCAAAGTGCTTTTGAAATGCATGTGTAGGTAATTGTTGTCAAGTTTCTATTGTAACTTGTTAATAAAAAACGTTAAATTAAAAAGAAAACCAAATAACTAATCATTAAAAACCTTATTCCTTGGATTTAGCTAACTTTCAATTTATTTCAGAAAGCCAATACATCACCATTACCTAATGCCATGTAAAAAAAAATGAAAAGTTGTAGCCACCCGTTGGTCAGAATCGCCCTATAAAGTCACGAAAAATACGCACTAAAAATCGAAACAACCCCGAAAAGTACGATTCATAAGAAATATTTCTTCGATTGTACCAAAAAAACGCGGCAGGTCTAGGTTCAGAGATTTCGAAGGTCTCCAGAAAATTTCATTGCAATTGGAGTATCGGTTTAGCCGAAATCGTGTTAACAAAACTCACAAAAATACAAACAGAACAAACAAGAAAAAACGAAAAAAAATTGGTAAAATTGCGATTTTCATGAAAAAAAAAATTTTCGATTGCGCTTAAAAAGGTGGCAGTTCTAAGTTCAGAGATTTCAAAGGTCTCCAGAAAATTTTATCGCAATTTGAGTATTGGTTTAGTCGGAATCGTGTTAACAAACAGACAAAAATACAAAAACAAAAACAAAAAAAAAAGGAAAAACGAAAAGAAATCGTAAATTGCGATTTCAAGAGTAATAATTTTTCGATCGATTTTTCGTACGTGGTAGTTCTAAAATTAAGGGATTTTAAAGGTCTCCAGAAAATTTCATTCGCAATTGGAGTATTGGTTTAGCCGGAATCGTGTTATCAAACCGACAAAAATACAAAAAGAAAAAAGAAAAAAAAGAAAAAAGATAAAAAAGATAAAAGAAAAAAGAAAAAAAAACATTCCGGATTTTTTTTTCCCCAGTGTAGTAGAAGGAATCTTCGCTTTCGGCTCATCCAAAAAAAATTAATACCCTGCTATTGTTAACAATGCGCTGTGTGTCTTTCTACGCTTTTGCACTTAATACTGTGTGTGAGGCAGCTTTATCAACTTTAAAAAAACAATCAAGTCACTGAAACAGTTGATGTTGATAACTAGGAAAACAACTTAAGTCCCGCCGCGTTGTTGGATGAGCGTAATTGGTGCATTGAGCTTCCATTGTGTTATGCGGATTTTCTGTTGTTCTGTTAAAAAAGTTTATTACTTTGTTCAAGATTTTTTTAAATTAAATTTAATTAAATAAAAAATAAACTTAATTTTTTTTTTATAATCATAATTTTTTTTAAAGAAATCTTTTTAAAAATTGTGATTTTCATAAGAAATAATTATTCGATTTCGATCAAATTTACACGAATACATAAATTCATCAAATTAGGTTTCTGTGAAAAAAAATCATTACAATAGGATAAAGCATGTAGGGGGTATAAGTCAAAAAATTTTTTTAAAAAAGGGAAAAATCCCCGGAAAAATTTAGTTTTCATAAAAAAATTTTTGGGAATTGCCGCTCAAAATTTCACCAAAACCCTTTATTCAAAAAATTTGGGTTCTGGGGAAAAAAAAAAGGGGAAAATTGGAAAAAGCATGTAGGTGTAAGTCAAAAGAAATTTAAAAAAAATTTCGAAAAAAAATCGAAAAAATTGAAATTTTTCCCATGAAAAAATAAATTTTCGATTGCGCTTCCAAAAACGTGGGCGGGTTCTAATTCAGAGTTTTGGGGGGGGCCCTCCATAAATTTCATGGAAATTTGGGGAGTTTTTGGTTTTACCCAGAATCGTGTTAACAAACACACAAAAAAAAAAAAAGGAAAGAAAGAAAAAAAAAAAAAAACACCCGGATTTTTTTTCTCCAGTGTAGGAAAGGGGAAATTCTTCGTTTTCACTCGCTATGTTTTCCTACGCTCACCCCAATAAAGTTTGCGCTTTCAGTATGGTCTACCTTTTCGCCCTCGTACTGGGGAAAAAGGTTAAATTACAGCACCCATTTTATTCCACTGATGGGGGAAAGGCCATGGGGACATTTATAAATTGGTAAAAAAATTGGCAAAATTTTGGTAAAATTTCTGTTGATGATTTGAAATTTTCCCAAAATTGAAAAAAATAAGAAAGGGATTAACCCGGTTAAATATTATTTGGGAAAGGGGGGTAAAAACCCACGTAGGTTTTTCGCGAAAGGGAAAACCGGTACTAAAACATGTGTGTCCCCAGGGGGAAAAAAGGTTGAAAAACCCGCTGATTTTAAAACCCCAGATTTCCCAATGGAAAAACAAACAAAATTTAAATCAAAAATTCATGAATCCCAGACAAAAATAAAAAACTATTAAATAAAGTTTAAAATTTAGTTCTAACTTTACAAAAAAAGGCATTTAAAGAGGGATTTTTTGGGAAAAAAAATAAGTTTTACGGGTAAAAAAAACAGCAGGGTTTTTTCCCTACAAAAGGGAAACCGTGAAAAAAACCTAGCTTTTTCACCCAAAAAAATTCATCTTTAAGTAAAAAATTATCTAGTTTCATTAGTGGGGAAAATCATTTCCAGTGGGGGGGGCCCAATGATTTCTAAAAACATCTGGCATGGGTTTTCCCGCCGGGGCCCCCAAATTTTTTAAAAATATTGGCACTCGCCCTCCGGGCGATTTGCTTTTTGTAAATTACTAGCCCGGGAAATTAAAAAAAACCTATTTCCGTATTCCTACCCCAAAACCCAAAACAAACTAGTAACTCCCTAAAAATTTAAAACCCGTCTTTTCGAAAAATAAAAATTTAAATTTACTTTAATTTTTGGTTTTCCCTTACAAAGGGGGCCCGGGGTTTACCTCCTCCCGTTAAATTCTCAAAAAACAGAAAAAAAACCCAATCGAATTTTATTTGGGTTTGGCCCAAAAACGTGCCACTTTGTGTTCTTTTGGCCAGCTTTTTTTTGAAAAAGGCGCACGGGAATTTTGGCCATACTTGGCAGGGTTATTTTGTTTTGTTTTATTTTGTTTAAAGGGACGCGTAAAACCGTTGGGTTTCTTTAAGCCCCCAAATTAAAACCCTTAGTGGGGGGGGGGGGGAGGAGGGGGGCCCTTCCATGCTGGCGGAAAACCCAAACCACCGGGTAAGGGGGGGAAAAAGGGGGTTTTCCCCCGCCGCTTTTCGTCATTGTCTTCGTCATTGTTCGTGGTGTCATTGCCCGTCTTTCCGGCGTCGAGGTGCCCTTTCAAAGGGAAGGGGGGCCCAAGGTCCCCGGGAGACGATTGCCCCCGGGAGCTGCCCATTTTTTCGGGTGGGAAAATACTAACCCTTAAACTAGCTGAGTTTGTAAAGGTTTGGACTTTTTTTTTTGGAATTGCCTTTTACGATTAGCAGAGCATCTCTGGGCCAATTCTCCCCCGGGGGCCCAAAGAAATTTTTACATTGTCTGCAGAAGGATTGGGTTTTTTTTTGTTAGGTTATCAATTTCCAGGGTAAATACCGCCCAAAATATTTTTTTGCCCCGCGCAATTTTGGGAAACGTAATGTCCCGAAATTTATGTTATGGCCCACCAAAAAAAATCACTCGTTTTCCCGGGCAAAGGGTTTTTTAAAAAGTTACTCGCCCCGCCCCCATCAATACATTGCCTGGGGGCAAACCGGGGGGGGGTTTTAAAATTTCGAGCCCTGGTGTCCCCCATCAAAAAAAGGGTTTATTACTTAAAAATATTGGTTCACTGAAAAGGGGACCCTACTGCAGGGTTTGGTACATTCGAAAAAAAAATTTAATATTTTGATTTTTTTAAACCCCACCCTTTTCAGTCACTTTGTTTTTCAAAATTTTTAATTTGGCAAACCCCCATTCAAAATTTGGGTATATAAAATTTTATACCGAAAGCCCAGAAAATTTAAGGGGGCCTTACTCGTTTGGATGAGCGTAGCGAGCGTAGCGAGGGGAAGGGCAAAGTTTTCCATTTCACTACACTGGAGAAAAAAAACCGGAATTTTTTTTTTTTTTTTCTTTTTTTTTTTTTTTTTTTTTTTTTTTGATTTTTTGTGTGGGTTTTTTAACACGATTTTAGGCTAAAACCCCATTTCTCCGATTTTCGATGAAATTTTTTTGGGAGGGCCTTCGGAAAAACTTTTGGGAAATTTTGGAACGCCAAGTTTTTGTACCCCCCCAAAACGGGAAAATTTTTTTTCAAAAAAAAAAACGCAATTTTTCGTTTTTTTTGATTTTTAAAAATTTTTTCGAAGTATAAAAACCTACATGCTTTATCCGTTGTAATGATTTTTTTTACCCGAACCCTAATTTTTTTGAATTTAACCCATTTGGGTGAAATTTTAGCGTTTTAAACGAAAAAAAATTTTTTCTCAGAAAAACAAAATTTTTCGGGTTTTTTCTTTTCTAAAAAAAATTCTTTGACTTTAAAAAAACCCCATGGGTTTATTTTTAAAACTGTAAGGGTTTTTTTCCAAAGAACCTTAATTTCAGGGAAATTTAATATATTCGGTTTTTAAAAAATTTTAGCGGGAACGAATAATTATTTTTTACAAATTTTCAATTTTGGGGATTTTTTTCTTTTTTAAAAAATTTTCGGGTTAATTTTAAAAAAAAAAAGTAATTTTTTTTGTTTATTTAATAATAAAAAAATTTAAAAATTTAAATTTTTTATTTTAAATTTTAAATTTTAAAAAAAAAAAATCTTTTGACTAAGTAATTTATTTTTTCAAAAGGGAAAAACAGAAAAACCCCCGTAAAAATCATGGATCTCAATGCACCATATACGCTCATCCAACAACCCCGGCGGGAAATTAAACGTTTTCCTAGTGGTAATTTAAAATGTGGAAAAAAATACCTTTTCCCTTTTAATTTCAAAAAAGCCACGTTTTCTTGGTCCCAGAACATATTTAAAGGCAAGTAGCGAAATAGGAAATTTTTTTTTGGGGGGGGGGGAGTTAGATCAGTGATTTTAAACGTAAAAAACTTTATAGGTATAAAGCTTTTTACCTGGGAAAAAATCATACTTTGTTACAAAAGGGGGACTGGGGGGGGGGAAAGGGGCCCCCCCGATTTCGCGGGTTTTGGAGCGCATGGGGGCCAGATAATTTTTTTGATTTTTTATACATTTAAATTAGGGGGCTTTTACCCTTTTTAAAGTGCTATAAAATTTTGAGGGTTTTTTGAGAGAAAACAGCAAACAGCAGATAATTTTGGTATTTTTTTTATTTTTATATTAACATCCCATGGGAAACCCAAACAGAACTAAGGGGACCTTCGTGAAAAAAGAGCTGTCTACAAAATTTTTTACGGGAAATTTTTGTGGCCTTTTTAACTTTTAGTGTAGTGAATTTAAAGGGGGGGGGAGGTCTAAAAAGCCCTAACCCTCCCCTTTAATTTTCGCCACAGAAGAAAAGGGGAACGAAGGGATGCCTGCAACCCGCAATAAAAACGTTAAAGAAGTTTTCAGAAAGCCCCAGGGGAAACAAAATCGGGGGCTTGGGGGGACGATTTTAAGGGCCCCTCAGGGTTTCGGTTTTTTTTTTGGGGGGGGTAAAGGGTTTTTTTAACACCCTTTTCAAATTTTCCCCCTAATGCTGGAAATAAATAATAAAAATTTAAAAATATGGAAAAACGCGAAAGGGGTTGGTTTGGAGAGTGAGTGAGCCAGTGTTGAGTACCCGGTTAAACATTAAATTTTTTTTTCCCCCTAAAATTAGGCCCCCCCTTAACTTTTATAGGCATAGATGGGGCATAAGGCCCCTTTCAGTTTACGCGCCCTTTTTACCCAAATTAAATTAAAAAAACACTAAATTTTTTATTTTTCCCAATACAATTATCAAAAATTAAATGCAAATTTCTCCCGGGGTTTCAAAAAAATGAAATCACTAAATCGTTTTAAAAATACGACTTTTGGGGTTTCCCCCCGTTTTAGGTTTGGTTAAAGCGCCCCCCTTTTAAACCGAAAATTTTGGGGGGACCGGGGGGTTTAATCCCTGGTCGGGGAAAAAATTTTGGGAAAATTTCTGGGTTGTTTTTTTTTTTTAAAATTTTAAATGCATACAAATTTTTTTTTGTAGTATAATTTTGTGGGAAAATAAATTTTGGAAAACATAGCCAGTACGAAAAAACCCTTTTGGGAAAAAATTGAAAGGTTTTTAAAATAATCTCCGAAAACAGAATTTGGGGGTACCTTGAGTGCAAGATTCCATACACAATTTGGGCACGGGATACCAATCACAGCCCCAATGATACGTTTAAAAAAATTTAAATTTTTTCAAAAAACAAAAAACCCTTTTTTCGGTTTTTAAAAAAAAATTTCCAACCCAAAATTTTAAGATTTTTTTTTTTAATTTTTTATTTTTGGAGTTTAAAATCGCAACGGATTTTTTATCATTTGTTAGCAAATTTCTCAAATTTCCTGGTCACGGTTTTCTTTTTTTTAAAAATTTCCCGGGTCAAGAAATTATTTTGAAAAGGGGTTTGTAAGGGGGCCCAAAATTTTTTTATTTTCAGAGTAGGGCCCCAAACCATCGACTAATACACACCCCCCCCAAAAAATAACCCACCCCCAAAAAAAAGACCGAAAATCGGTGGAATCTAAAAATAATTGTGATGAACGACCCGTCCCTCTTTCGGGGCCCTTTTTGTGCATGGGGTACCCCCTGTCGAAAAAAAAAAAAAAAGTTCTTGGGGACATTAAGTCTTTTTGGTATAAATAAAAAAGGGTTTCATTGCTGTTTTGGGGAATACCCACGTTCGATTAATAATTGTGTAATTTGTATGTTTTTTTTTTTTAAACATAAAAATTCATGTGGACATTGGGTTTTTCAGGTTTTTGAAAATCCCGAATTTTTTCTATGTTCCCTTTTTAAAAAAAATGTTTTTGTAAAGGGGTTTTTTTTCAACCTTCCCCCGGGATTATGTGTTTACAAAGATTGGAAAAAGATGGCTTAAACACGCTAAAAATTAAAATTACAAAACATATGGGACCGGGTGTACGGAGTGAATTTGACAATCGCTTAAAAGCCCGTTGCCGTAATTCAACCAATCCAAGAAATTCTAAATATTCTATTCGGTCAAATTAGTTTAACTATAACCTGCGAAAAAGACATGTGACGTCACATAGATAAACAGCTTTTGTAAAAAAATTTAAATATTTTACTGCTTTCTGGATAACACAGTCAAATTCACTGCTCGGGAACTCAGCATTTGAGTTAATACAAATGAAACATTGTTGAATTTTTGTTTACAAAGTCATCATAAACACATTGTTAAAATAGATTATAGGGGCTTTTTACCCCCCCCCCCCTCCAAAAAAAAATATGAATGCGTTTAAAAATTTACTTGTAAAAATTTTACACATTTTTTACTTTTTCACCTGAAATTTGCAACTAGACTTTTTTATGAATTCTTAAGTCGCCTTTAAAGCTAATTTTTTGTCCACGATTAATGTACAAGTGATATTTACATAAACCTCTAGTATGATTATTTTTTCCCTAATGGCTGTTGTCAATAGCTTCGTGAGTTCATATGGTTCTAGGTTTCCCAAATCCTGGCATATTTCGACCGTTCTTTCCGTTCGTGTCATTCGGAGATAAAGGCGTCTAGGTTTAGATTTTTTTTCCATGCCCCTTCAAAGATAGTGTCTGAAAATTTCACAAAGACACCTATCAATGTGCAGTTTGAAAACCCCTTTAAAAGTGAAAATTTACCAGTTTTAATACAGGAATTTTTTAAGTTTTTGCTTGATATGGAACAATGGAAGGGGCTGGGACTGTTCAGTGACGCGGCTTGTGTTCTACTATTCCACATTTAAATTTCCCAGACTGTTCTATATCCGTTTCGGTGTCATTCGGAGATAAGGCGTCTAAAGGTCCTGTTGTTGCCCATGCCCCTAAAATTTTGAGTCTGAAAATTTCACAGAAGACACCTTTTGACATGCAGTTATGATACCCAACTTAAAAAGTAGAAAAAATTGTACAGTTTATATACGAAAGTTTTAAAAAGTTTTTTTCGCATTGATATGGAACAATGAACAGCGGTTGGAACTGTTCAATGAAGGTGCTGTGTTCTATGTCCACATTTTTTATTATTACTCCCCGTATACATAACAATAGCTTGGAGTGACGTCCTGTACAATTTTAATCTTAAATCTCATCTGTGGCGCTTATTTTCTAGCCATTTATAGTTCCCCAATGAATTTATGTTTTAGTATACCAGACTTATTAAATGACTTTCCTATTTAGGATAGGTAGATTATACCGGCAGGTAGGCAATTGAGATTTAATTATGTGCAATCCATTTTTTATTTTTATTTAAAAAAAAATGATTATACGCATGCCTAGAACAGCCAGTGCCAAGTGTTATCGATACAGTATTCACCGAATGTTATTTGCAGTTTCTCAATTTTTACACAAACATATTATTATGTAAATAAACACACACAATTGCTTTAAAACAGTGATCATTAAATTTTAGTTAGCAGTGAATCGTATTGTTTGATTTTAACAGCTTTGTATATTGCCGACAATCTTGCAATCAGTCGCGCCTGTTGCGAACACAACGTGACCCAGTCGAGCGCATGCAGGTGTGCGTGCCTGTTCATCTTGCTGGACCCAATATGTGACGCGCCAGTCATTACATTGATTCCTGTTTCCACATTTGCTCTGTGGAAGGCATTGGTTTCTATAGTACCCTAGGTCTAAGCTAATCTACTTATAGGTTTACAAGTAGCAAGATTCTAGACGTCGTAACCAGTGAAATTTTAGGTCTATATTGACAATGACATTTAAAATGCCATCACATATTCATTTAATAAAGTAAGTGCCAGTCTGCAGTTTAATTAAATCAATTTTTTCCCCTTTTTTTGGCCTTTTTTTGAAAACAAAAAAAAAAAAAAAAAAAAAAAAAATTTTGGGGGGAAAAAAAAAAAGGGGAAAAAAAAACCCCAAAAAAACAAAAAAAAACAC
>JAMZAV010011032.1:0-20132 GCA_024449915.1 Sweltsa coloradensis | reverse complement strand
CATTGGGGGGAAAAAGTGTTTTTTTATTAAATCCTTTGCGTGGGGAGCACTGATTGTTATTACAGATCCTTTGTGTTTGAAACAGCTGTTTGTTCTTACAGATGCCTTTGCGTGGGAAAACCCGCTTTTTTTTAAGGCCTTAGTGGGGGAAAAAGTTTATTGTTTTTACGAGCCTTTGCGGGGGAAAACAGCTGCTTGTTATTACAATGCCTTTGTGGGGAAACACTGCTTGTTTTAAGATCCTTGCTTTTGGGGAAAACAGCTGCTTGTTATTACAGTGCTTTGCGTGGAAACAGCGTTGTTATTAAGATGCCTTTGGGGGGGGCAGCTGATTTTTACAGTGCTTTGCGGGGGAGCACTGAATGTTACACAGTGCCTTAGCGGGGGAAACAGTTGATTGTTATTACAGTGCCTTTTGGGGAAACGGCTTGTTATTACAGATCCCTTTTGCGTGGGAAACAGCTGCTTTTTTATTACGATGCTTTTTGATTTTTAGAAGGCATAAATATTATTATGCATTGTGAGGCTGTGGCCTCACATCTTTTTTTTGTTGTAAATATGTTTTAAGTATCACTAGCACCTGGTGTTAAAATGGACTGAATGATTGTACTAGGTTTGAAAGTAAAAGAATCAAATAAATAAAAAAATTATACAGCCCTTTTAAAAAGCCTACCATTTTAATCATTGGTCCCCCCGCGCCAGTTTTATCACGAGTTTGCTTTGCTTCGCAGTTCAGCAACCACAGAAAACAGGTCAGACAAATATTTTTTATTTTTCCCTTTGGGGAACTTTTTTTGGTTGGGGGGGTCCATTTTTCAAAGTCGTTTTTTTTTTTGTAAAAAAACCCCCAAAAACGTCATTTTTTTTTTAAAAAAAATGTTTTTTAAAATTTACACTATGATAAAATATCAACCACTCGGTTTTGATGTATTTTCAAAAATTAAAAGGGTATATTTTGACGAGGGTGCAAATATGACGAGTGGCAAGACTACCATTTTAAAAAAATGCGTAAAGTCAGGTTTATTATTTAGATTTGTCAAAATGAAGCTCCCCCCTCGTAACAAGATTTGAAAACTGCGCTTATTTGTTTACAAAAAAATCACCGCCGTTGGACAAATTTAAAAAATTTGTACCTGGGGCATACATCCAGACGGCGGTTTTTAAAAAATACTATTTGTTTTTGTTCCCCCCCCCACCCCCTTTGCGTCCCCCCCCAACCCCCCACTAATCTACTATTTTTGAAAAGACTTTTTTAAAGAATGTTTTTTTTTTTAACTTTTATTTTTTTTTTTCCAAAAAAAGAATTGATTTTTTCCCCCGACGGTCTCGCGTCCACCCCCAACCCCCGCCCCCCTTACCTACTTTTTTTTCATCTAAAGTATTTTATTAAAAAATTTTGTTAAAAAAATATGTTAGGGGGGGGAGGCGGTGTAGGCACAAAAAAAACACACAACAAAGCAATCAATGTTTCCCCCCCCCCCCGTTAACCTATTTTTCAAATAAAGTTTTTTCAACCGATAAGGACCTTTGTTTTAAAATAGTAACTTTAAAGGTTTGTGGGTTTTTTTTGTTTTCAAACCCAAAAGATTTTTTGTTTTTCAATTTGGTTTTTTAATGATTTTTAAAATTTTATTTTTTTTTTTTTACTAGCAAACCAACCAAAAAAAAAAATACCAAACCCTTTTAAGTTGCCATTTTAAAAATAAAGGAATTTCGGCCCCCCCGGAAAATTCCTTTTTTTTAAATGGAAAAGTTAAAACGGGTTTTTGGTATTTTTTTTTTTTTGGTTTGCTATAAAATAAAAAAAATTTAAATTGCAAACGCGGCCGAAATTCCTTTATCTTTAAAAAAGGCAACGTTTTAAAAGGGTTGGCGAATTTTTTTTGTTTTTGGTTTGTATAAAATAAAAAACAAAATTTAATTTGCAAACCAAAATAAAAAAATATCGCCAAACCCGTTTCGTTGCCTTTTTTAAAAATAAGGAATTTCGGGCCCCCCGAAATCCTATATCTTTAAAAAGGCAACGTTAAAAGGTTTGGGGATATTTTTTTAGTTGGTTTTCCCTAAATACAAAAAAGAAAAAAGAAATCATTAACTTTAAAAAAATATTTTTAATATAAGTACTTTACGATAAAAAGTAGGTAAGGGGGGCGGGGGTTGGGGGGGGACGCGAAAAGCCGGGGGGAAACTCAATTGCTTTTTTAAAAAAAAAAAAGTTATAGAAAACAAAATTTAAAAAAATACTTTGCAAAAAATAGTAGATTAGTGGGGGTTGGGGGGGGGACGCAAAGCCCGGGGGCGGGGAACAACAAAAAAAGTATTTTTAAAAACCGCCGTCTGGATGTATGCACAGGTACAAATTTTACATTCGTCCCGACGGCGGTGATTTTTTGTAAACAAATAAGCGGGTTTTAACTCTTTTAGCAAGGGGGAGCTTCATTTTTTTACAAATCTAAATAAAACCTGACTTGACGCATTTTTAAAGATGGTAGTCTTCGCCACTCGTCATATTTGCACCCCTCGTCAAAATATCCCTTTAATTTAGGTGAAAATACATCAAACCGGTAAATTTGATATTTTTCATAGTGTAATTGTAAGGAACATTTTTGAAAAATAAAAAGATTTTTTGGGGTTTTTTTTGAAAAAAAAAAAGATTTTTGAAAGTGGCCCCCCCCAACCAAATAACCAGCCAAAAGGACACAAAAAAATCAATTTTGGGTAAAGCAGCGAGGTATTTAAAAAGTACCATTTCACGAATTCAGACTTTTTGTCATAGTCTCGACATATCGCGGGATGTCAATAAGATACAAATTAGACTTGAACATTTACTGGAAACCTGGACAATTTTTGATAGGTCCAAACCAATCTAGAGTTGCATGATAAAAACATGACCTAAAGGGAAGGGATCACCTTTAAAACTCTGGTTCATGCCCTTAGAGCAACTAGTAGGTTTTTTAGAACCTAGAAACACTTAGTTGACCTAACCCCCTCAATGATCAATTGGCCATCTCGCAGGCCTAGTAAGACAAATTTAAAAACCCGTCTAAAAATTGCCTATTTTTTTGACGGCTTTTATACAAAGGGGCTGACGTTTATGACAGCTTCAGAGTTTGGTTCACGACAAAACGATGTGGCCATTATAGAAAATTACTACTATCTGTATCTGTTTAACAGGACAACTTAGAATTGTTTCAAAATTTACCTCGACTGAAAATAACTACACTGGGCTTGGAAATTTGGAAAATGGGGATCAAAAAAAAGGCTGATACATCTCAACATTTTAAAGAGTTTTTGATATTAAATCGAAAAAAAAGAACTGCAACTGAATTGTTAAAATTTTATCAAACAGTTCTAGTAATCAAAATCTTTTAAAGGGCCCCTTAATTTTGAAACCCCTTTTTGGAAGAAGTCATATTGTTCCCTTTATTCACCAGACGTTTAGATAGTAATACCCAAAGAATGGGAACTCACTCTCAATGTAAAGCATTCCCATCACTTGATAGTTTCATCGCTTTTTTGAACCAGGGACAACTCTAGAAAACGTTAACCCTTCAGAAACAGAATTGTACAGATGAAATTTTCATTACGGGGCTAAAGTAAAGGGAAGTTTCCCAATCCAGCGATAGAAAGTATAATGCATACATTTCTGGGCCTACAGACCAACGTACCTAAATGTCAGGTTGCAATAAATCACATTCTTGTCAAATGTGATGATTCAGGAATTTAAAACTGGTCAGAAACAAATTATGTACAAAAAAAACAGGTTATCTTAAACTGCCCCCCTTTCGCACGGGGCCCGTTGTCAAGTATGCCACTCAAAGGGGTTGCCGTGGGGGGGTGGTAAAAAAAATCATCTCTTACCAATCCAAAATCTTGAAAACGGGGGGTTCTTCTAAATCTTTTAGAGAATTTAATCCGCCCATTTTTGGCAACACAGATAATGGTCACGGGGGGAATTCAAACCCCTTTTTCAGAACCATGCTGTGTTTTCAAGGATACCAATCACATGTTCTACTATCAACAGAAATAGTATCATAAAAGTTTTGAAATGGCAAGCTTCAAGATGTAAGTCTTTTAGACAGGGGGAAGTAAATCTAATTTTTTGTACTAAAGATTTAGTACAACGATTAGGATTGAAAAACATAAGAACCCCTTTTCAATTCGAGGTATCAATAAATCCTAGAATCAAACTTTTAGTTGAATGTCAACTGCAACCCAAAAGTAGGCAATTTCAATGCAAATTGTCATTTTTGGGTTCTGAAAACGCAAAACCCGGCCAGATCCCAGTATGTTGATTGAAAAAGAACGTGGAATATACCTGACTCGTTTTAGCTGCCCCAAACTTCTTCCACCCGGGAAGTTTTGGATCTGTTGATAGGGGCGAACTTTTTTTCCAGCTTTAAGGCCGGGACAAAAGTAAAGATTAGAGAATAATTTCCTATTTACAGGATAGAGTAGGTTGGATACTGGCAGGACGTTTCCAACAAGTATGTGGCGATGCCCTACGCATTGTTACTGAAACACTTCTTGCAAAAAAGATGACAGTCTAGATGGGCAACTGCAACTTTCTGGGAATTTGGGGAAAGTCCCTCAAGCAAAAACCACGAAAAAAAAAAAATGTGAGCAACATTTCCAAAAAAACTGTGCAAGGAATAGAAAAGGGGAGTTTTTTGTAGAAAGGGTTTTCCATTCCAGGCAAAAATTGAGACTCTTGGAAAATCATTCGATCAGGCAAGCTACAGTTTAAACTTTTGGGAAAGGTCGGCTGCAAAAAACAACCAGAATACGATTGGAATCAAAAAGTTTCTTGAAGAATACAAAAGCTGGGCCATATGGTACAAGTGCAGACGATTCAGGTGTACATTCTGACAATGTATACTTCTCCCCCTCATCATGCTTTGTTTAAGGGCTTCCAGCCCAAACCCAAGACACGAGTTTTTTTTTGAGCTTCAGCCAAACTAGAACGGAAAACCCTTTAAATATACCCTGGGTGGTCCTACTATTCAACAAACTTGTGGCAATCGGGGTACGGTTTAAACCATCAAATTGCATTTACAGCTGACATTGCTAAAATTTATCGTCAAGTCAACGTAATCCAGGGGACCTCGATATCAAAAGAATTCTCGGAGAAATCGCCGAAAATCTGTCAATGTTACATTAAAACAGTCCCTACGGCACAGTTCAGCCCCTTTTTTTGGGCAAACAGATGCTTACAACAATTTTGCCGAAGAAGAAGCAGCAGCTACCCTGCGCTACAGAAGGCTGGGAAGACTTTTTTACGTTGATGACTTGCTCAGTGGCTGTGACAATACCCGGGGAGCTTTTAAAAAACAAATGACATGACCTGCTTTTAAAATAGTGGAGGTTTCCCCATCAGAAAATGGGTCAAACTGTCCCGAGTTACTTTTAACAATACCCACAGAGTACAGAGAAACCCCTTACCTCTTCAATTTGATGCACAGCAGCGTTTTTAAAAATTGGTTTTTTGTGGGAAACCAAGTAGATAAATTTTTTCGTAAAAACAAAAACTCTTTTATATTCGCACGATCAAATGTCCCCGCCACGAATGTTACAAAAAGGAAATTTCACAATCATTGCGTCGATATTGATCCATTAGGGTTTGCAGCCCCCAATAGTGATTTTACATAAGATATTTCTACAGAAATTTTTGGCTCATAAACTAACTGGGATGACGACTACCACAAAGTTTTTGATGAATGGAACAAGCTTCACCAACAACTTCCCTTTGTCAACAACATTGAAATTTACCGTTAGTTTTATGCAAAGCACCAATCAAGACATCAGATTTATGGTTTCCAGATGCATCAGAACGACGTATGGATCGTGTTTTTAAAACTCAGGTCGGGCACTGTTCAAAAAGAATTAGGATTCATCTACTGTGCTCAAAAACAAGAGTAGCACCCGTAAAAAAAAGGGTTTCTCTGCCCCGTTTAGAACTTTGTGGCCATTTTTACAGCGAAAATGGTACAAAAAAAAATCCACTTTAAATTTAAAATTGACAGCATACATTTTGGAACGATTCAACCCTGTTCCCCATCAGGGTTTTCCTGTTTCAAAAACGTGGGAAACTTTGTTTTTCGAACGAGTATCCAAAATTCAAGAATCACTAATGTTAAGGATTGGAAACATGTAATTTTTTTAAAAAACAATCCAGCGATCTTATTTCAAGAGGGAAAGATCCAAAAGACTTAAAAAAATTGATTATGGTGGCCCGGACCCGACTGGCTACAGCAACCTACTCTATCGTGGCCCTCATCCGTCCCATCATGAACAGTGACAATTCCATATCCGAAAAAAGTAGAATTGTCAAAACCATGTTTGTTACTATACTGTAACAACCAATTATTTCCAAATTTCTCGTCACTCTCGAAACTGAAAAACACTAGTTCGTATTGTTTGCGATTTAACTTCAAATTTTAAGAAATTTATGTCAAGAAAGTCAGGGGGGCTATTGCGAGGGGGCGCAATCTGCTCTCAAAATTTGCATTAAAAGTGTGCAAAAGATGTTTTTCCTTCGTGAAATTTTAAGAGCTTCAAGAAACGGTTCAAGTTTTAAAAAAAAGCTTACTGTTAAAACTTTATCCATTTTAGACGATAAAATTTTCCCGCGGTCGGTGGGGGATTAAAAAATTTTAGAAATTCCCTCGATAAAAACATCCACTTATTCTGCCACCAAATGATCTTACTAAATTGATTATCAATTCTGAACTTCCCCGCTACTTCATGCTGGTCCCCAAAAGTTAAAAATGCATCATTGCGCAGCAATATTGGATCCCCCGAGAAAAAAAGTAATAAGAAATTTCTTCACAAATTTTACCTTTTTTTTCAAACGAAGGTATCAAATCAAAACAATTGAGGGTCAATTACCCAAAACCCGTTTCAACCCTCTCGTCCTTTTTTTAAAACGGAGTAAAATTATGTGGGCCTTTTCAAAAAAAGACGGGTCAGACCAGCAAAAAATCAATTAAAAGCTATTTGCAATATTTGTATGCTTTGCAGTAAAGCTGTAAACTTGGAAAAGTGATAATTTAACGACTGAAACCTTTAAGCAGCGTTAAAAAGGTTTTCACCAGAAAAGGCAATGTCACCATTTTTCATGACAATGCTACAACTTTTTGGGCCAAACCGTAAATTTAAAAGTTGCGTAGGCCCGTTTTCCCTTTCCGAATCGTTCTGCATCAGTCAAGGAAAATGCTGCTAAAGCCCAATTTTCGTTTCACTTTTATTCCACCCAGTGCACCACACTTTGGGGGTCTCTGGAAAGCTCAGTGAAGCCATGAAATTTTTATTTTTAAAAAGTGTGGTAGGGACGCTCATTGCGTTTGAAAATTTTGCTTTACTTTTTTCAAATTGAAGCATTATGAATTCCGTCCTCTTACCGTTTTTTTCAAACATCCTAATGATCCCAAATTTTTTTTAAATCCAGGGGCATTTTCTCATAGGCGCTCCTTAATAAGCCTACCCCGAGCCAACTTTTCTTAAACGTCACAATCAACCGTTTCACTTGGGAACGAGTCCAACATATGCACCAGCATTGGGAAAATGTTTGGGCAAGGGATACCTCAAAGGACTCCCCGCAACGGCAGAAATGGGCTATTCCAAAACAACCTACAACCGGGAAATGTGGCCTTGTTTTGAGATGAGTCCCGCCCCTTCCAAAGGAAAAAGGGGGTCGTGAAAGCATCTCCCCGGGGTGGGTAGTTCGAGTTGTCAAAAATACATTAGGTCGCAACGTGAGAAAAGACCAATTCTCATTTAATTCCTCTCCCTATAAAGTCTTATGTAATCTTCTTTGTTTTTTTGATCTCCAATAAAACGGGGGGAGTATTTTTTGAGTTTAAAAGGCATAATATTTTATCATTGTGAGGGCTGGGGGCCTCACATCTTGTTTTTTTTTATAAATATGTTTTATATAGTCATGCAACGATGGTGTTTGAAATGGACTAATTTGATGTACTATGTTTGAAAGGAAAAAAAGTAATTAAAATAAATAAGAATTATACGCCCAATTTAAATAACCTACAGTTTTAATCAGATCCCTTTTTGCGTGGAAACGCTGCTTGTTTTTACAGATGTTTTGCGGGGAAACAGCTGCGGGTTTAACCACATCCCTTTGTGGAAACAGCTGTTTGTTTTACAATCCTTTTTTAGGGAAACAGCGATTGTTTTTTACAGATCCCCCTTTGTGTGGGAAAACAGCTGCTTGTTTTTACAATGCCATTCGTGGGAAAAGCTGTTTTTTTATTCAGATGCCTTTGTGGGGAAACAGGGGTTTGTTTTTTCGATGTTTTTGGGTTTTGGAAACAGCTGATTGTTATTAAGATGCCTTTGTGTGGGAAAAGGGGAGTTATTACAATCCCTTTTGTGGGGGAAACGTGCCGTTATTACAGATCCCTTTTTGTGTGAAAAACAGCTGTTTTGTTATTACAGATCCTTTGCGTGGAAACGGGGTTTGTTATTGCAGATGCCTTTGTGTGGGAAACAGATGATTGTTTTTTAAGACCCTTTTGGGGTGGGAAACAGGGGAATTGTTTTTACAGATCCCTTTTGCTTTGGGAAAAACCTGCTTGTTATTACAGCTGTCTTTGGTGGGAAAAGGGGTTTGTTATTACGATGCTTTTTGTGGGAAACACTGTTTGGTATTACAGATGCTTTTGCGTGGGAACAGCTTTGTTATTACAGATGATTTGTGTGGGAAACAGCTGCTTGTTAAACCATGCCTTTGCGTGGGTAACAGGATTGTTATTACAGATATGCCTTTTGTGGGGGAAAACAGTTTTTGTTATTACAGATCCCTTTTGCGTGGGAAACAGCTGTTTGCTATTACAGATCCTTTTGGGAAACATTTGATTGCTCGCAGTTTCTGTTAGTATTTAATCGGTTGCTAGAACGCATTTAACTGGTCAGTACCTAATCGGTGTGCTAAAACGCATTTAACGTCAGTACCATAATCGGTGTGCAAAAAGCAGTTTACTACAGTACTAACGTGTCTAGAAGCATTTGATCTTGTAACCGTCGGTTTTATGGGAAACGCTTTACTGTTAGTATGGAAATTCGTGTTCTTGAACACATTCGAACGTTAAAACTCTATACGGTGGGTAGTAGATTGGGGGCAGAAATTATTGAATATATGTTTTTTTGTTTGTTTTTTGTCGTGTGTGTTGTTTTTGATTCGGTAGGCTGTGTTTAAATCATGCAAGACCGGCAACTCTGACAAAATTTTTTCCCTTTTTTTTTTCTTTCCTCATCGGAATGAAAGGGGACATACCTTTTTAACCCCTCAGACATCCCCTTTTCAAAAAATTGTCCCACTAGGTTAGAACCAGGGCCCCCAATCACACTTTTTTACTTTAAATTAACTCTGTTTTTCTTGGGTCAGCTTTTGTACCCTGGGGCAGTTTTCCCAAAACCAAAATTTACTTTAAAGGAATGGGACATGCGTTTTAGCTATTTCGTTCTTTTTGGCTGTTTGGCTTCAAAAGTTGTTGAAAATTTGCCAAACAAAGTAAGGAACTGTGGGCCCTACAGAAAATTTTTTAAAAATTTTGGGGGGGTTTTAGGTGAACCAAAAAAATTAATTCATTTTTAAAATTTTTTAAAATTTTAAAAAAAAAAAATCGAATTTGCCTTTTTCGGGTTTGTTTCTGGTGACAAACAAAAAAAATTAAAAAATCTACGACGTAGGCTGTCATTATGCTTTCTGTGACAACGTAAAATCGGCATGTTTCCTTTTGGGGGGGATGGTTTCAACAATATTTCGTTTTGGGGGGATGGCTATAAGTTGCTGTATGGATTTGAAAAAGTTCAAATTTTTATCAACGGATAAAATCCTTCCCTTTAACTGCTGTAGCGAGGGAGAGTGTTCCGAAAATTGAGCGCCTTCAGAAACTAAAGTGCTGGGGGTTTTTCTCTCAGTATATCGCCAGCAAACCATCTAGTGTCAGGGTGGCTTTGGGAATGTCATTTTTCTTCCAAAAAGGAATAAATTTATGTTTTTTGTCCAGAAAAAAGAGATGAGATTTTGCGTTTACAAAAATAAAAGAATATTGGGGAAAAAGCTAAGGTTTTTTAGTTGTGACCCCAAACTCTATTTTTAAAAATCATATTTAAATGAATAAAAAAATAAAAAAAATAAATAAATAAAATTTTTTTTAGAGTCTGCCCCTCAGTTATAAAAACTGTTTTTCAGTGGGGGATTTAAATTAAAGCGACCACAACCCTGCAGGCACCGACGCAACGACGAGGACGATAACCCCCCAAGATCGATATTATTTTTTTTTAATAGGAAATTAGCAATCATGGATGGACATGCGAACACCCGCAAATCACGCCAGAATCAACAAGGCCGATTCAGAAAAACCTGAAATTTTTTTTGGCTTCGTTGCTAGGACGGCCCAAGTCAACGTTTACAATCTAAGACAAGAATGATGAACTAAAAGTCCAAATCAAATTTTAAAAAACTTCTGACTTTAGGGGGAATCGAACCCAAACCTTCTGCATTGGAAGCAGATACGCAAACCACAAGACAACCAAAAAATTTAAGGGGGTCGATGACTTTGGGCCAGATCTGGGCTAGAGAGGGTTTTTCGAATTTTTTCAACGGATTACATCAAAAACAACAATACTCACCGCCATATGCATTTATTAAAGTTCGAAAAATTTTATCAATGGATTGCATGTTTTGCATCAAATACAACAAACTCGCCGCCAAATGTTTTTAAGTTTGGGGGGTTTGTTTGTTTGTTTTTTTGTTTGTTTTGTTATTTATTTACCCAAAACAGAAAAAAATTTTCCAATAAAAATGGTTTTTTGATAAAGAGAAATTACACTATCGTTTAAACAATGATGAATATTTACTGTAAACAGGACCCCTTTATAAATGAAATCTTGAAAATAAAATGTTAAAATTTCCGTTCAAATAATTAATCAAACTAAATTTATCAAACAAAAATTATACATATACAGTGATGACATCTTATTTATTCTAGGACAAAAAGTTAGAAAACAAATTTTGCGGTATTAACATGCATTATTTTGAATAAATAATGTTTTTTTGTTAGGTGTGGGTGAGCGTTTTTATTTTTGTTTGCTTTTGTTACAGTGTTTTAGTTGCATTTACATTGCAGGTATGCATGGGGATAAACAATTTATTTACAAAGTTTGAAAGCATTTTTTCTTGGTTTGTGCAATGGGCCCGCAAATAAGCCGGGTTTAAATTTCCTTTAGAGTTTAAAGTACCTTGTTATAACTGTTTGAACACGGATAACCACAGTTTTTTGTGTTTTGTTTTTCGAATTTTATAAACGGTTTAATCAAATACAACAAAATCCCCGCCATAGGGATTTTTTTTTAATTTCAAATTTTATCAAGGATTACAAAAATACAAAAAAAAACTCCCGCCACAGGGTTTTTATTAAGTTGGGAATTTTATCAAGGGATTACTCAAATAAAAAAAAAACTCCCCCCATTTTTATTTTTTAAAAGTTCAAGAATTTTTTAAAAGGGATTACATCAAAAAAACAAAACTCACCCCCAATAGTTTAAAAAAAAGTTCGAATTTTATAAGGGATCACATCAAAAAAAAAAAAACTCACCCCCATATGGATTTTTAAAGTTCAAGAATTTTATAAACGGATTACATAAAATACAAAAAAACCACCGCCAATAGATTCAAAAAAGTTCAAATTTTTATCAACGGTTTAATCAATACAACAAACTCCCGCCTATGGTTTTAAAGTTCGAAAAATTTTTATAAAACGGATTACATCAAAAAAACAATATCACCGCCAAAAGATATAAAAAAGTTCAAATTTATCAACGGTTTCATAAAATAAAACAAAACTCACCGCCATATGGATATATTAAAGTTCAAATTTTTTTATCAACGGATTACATAAAATGCAACAAAACCCCACCGCCTTTGGGATTTATTAAAGTTCGATTTTATCAACGGAAAACATTAATACAACAATTTACCCCAATGGTTTTTTTAAAGGGTAAAATTTTAAAAACGGTTTACATCAAATACAACAATACTCACCGCCATAGGATTTATTAAAGTTAGAATTTATAAACGGTTTACATCAAATACAACAAAATCACCCCATATGGATTTTTTTAAAATTTTTCAATTTTCAAGGGATTACATCAAATAAAACAACTAGCCCCATAGGGATTTATTAAATTTTCGAAAAATTTTATAAACAGATTACACCCAAATAAACAATACTCACCGCCATAGGGGATTTTAAATTTTCGAAGAATTTTATCAACGGTTTACATCAAAACAACAATATCACCCCCAAAATAATTTATTAAAGTTCAAATTTTATCAACGGTAACATCAAAAAAAACAAAACTCACCGCATGGGATTTTTTAAAAGTTCAATTTTTACGGTTTACATCAAATGCAACAAAACTCACCGCCATATGGATTTATTAAAGTTCGACTTTTATCAACGGATTACATTAAATACAACAATACTCCCCGCCATATGGATTTATTAAAAGTTAAAAATTTTATCAACGGATTACACAAATACAAAAAAACTCACCCCCATGGGGATTTTTTAAAAGTTGGAATTATAACGGTTTACATAAAATAAAACATCAGCGCCATATGGATTTATTAAGTTTAAATTTTTATAAACGGATCACATCAAATCAACAACTCCCGCCAATGGATTTATTAATGTTCAATTTTTAAAAAGGATCACATCAAATACAAAAAACTCCCCGCCATATGGATTTTTTAAAAATTTCCCGAATTTTTTTAACGGATTACTAAATACAAAAAACTCCCCGCCATACGGATTTTTGTTGTTCGAATTTTACAACGGGTTCCATTTAAATACACAAACTCACCGCCATATGGATTTTTTTAAAAGTTCAAATTTTATAAAGGATTACTAAAAATAAAAGAAACCCACCGCCAAAATATGGATTTTTATTCTTCAAATTTTATCAACGGGTTTCTTAATCAAAAATACTCCCCCGCATATGGTTATTTTAAATTTCGAATTTATAAACATATAAAAATAAAATCAAAATTTTCAGGCCTTATGGATTTGTAAAGTTCGATTTTATCAACGCCCCAGACAACTGTGCCCAAAATCCCGATGTTCTGCGCTCTAGGGGAAAAATTTAGTTAACCATTGCCATATCTCTAAGATTGTAATGAATTGCCCTGGTGCCTTGTGGTTGAGACGTGTGTCTCTCCTAAGGGAAGGCTGTTTTTTTGTAAATGGCAGGCAACAATTAACGAACACTTTCCAAGGCAGGATTTAGATTGTAGCAACAACCCATTGGTTTTTTATTGTGAATACCTTCGTGTTAGTCTCTATAAATTTAACAACTGTAGATTTGGGGATTTATGGAACTCGACCAGTACATAACATTTGGAAATTTTGTTTAGTAAGTATTGTAGTAATGTTTTGGGAAGTAATGTGTAATAGTTTATGGGTGTTTTAGAAAACGAAGAACGAATTTTTTTTGTTAGTGGCTTGGAACACATTTAAAAGTTATTACAGATCCCCTTTTCGGGGGAAACAGCTGATTGTTATTACAGATGCCTTTGTGTGGGAAACATGATTTTTTATTACAGATGCCCTTTTCGTGGAAACAGCGATTGTTATTTCAGAGCCTTTGTGTGGGAAAAAGCTGATTTTTATTACGGATCCTTTCGTGGGAAACATTGATTTCTCGCAGTTAACTGTCAGTACCCAATCGGTGTGCTAGAACACAGTTAACTGCGTACCTAATCGGTGTGCTAGAAGCGTTAGCTTCAGTACCTAATCGGTTGCTGAACGCAGTTTAAAGCAGTACCAATCGGTGTGCTAGAAAAGTTAACTGTCAGTACCTAATCGGTGGGGCTGAACGCATTTGATCTTCTTTATTACAGATGCCTTTGCGTGGGAAACGGCGATTGTTATTACAGTGCCTTTGTGTGGGAACAGCTGATTGTTTTTTACAGATGCCTTGCGTGGGAAACAGTTGATTGCTTGCAGTTAATGCATACCTAATCGGGGTGCTAGAACGCGGTTCTGTCGTACCCAATCGGGTTTTGCAGAACGCAGTTAACTGTCAGTCCCAATCGGTGTGCTAGAACGATTTATCTCAATAAAAACAAGGTGTGTTTGGAACACATTAAATTTGGGGGAGTAAAGACGTTGGGGTGCTTGAAAAATTAAATGTTATCACAGATGCCTTTGCGTGGGAAAAAAGTTGATTGTTATTAAGATGCCTTTTTGAGGAAACATGCTTGTTTTAAAAGATCCTTGCGTGGGAAACAGTGTTTTATTACAGATGCCTTGGTAGAAACGCTGCTTTTATTTCAATGCCTTTTTCGTGGAAACAGCTGCTTGTTTTTTACAGATGCCCTTTGCGGGGGAAAAAGCTGCTTTTACTAAGATCCCTTTTTGAAGAAAAAGCTGCTTGTTTTACGAGCATTTGCGTGGGAAACAGCTGCTTGTTATTACAGATGCATTTGCGTGGAAACGTGCTTTTTATTTCAGAGCCCTTTTGCGTGGGGAAAAAGATGCTTTTTAACAGTGCCCTTTTTAGGAAAAAGCTGCTTTTATTACAGATGCCTTTGCTCGGAAACAGCTGGGTGTTTTTACAGATGCCTTTGCGTGGGAAAAAAGCTGCTTTTTATTACAGAGCCTTAGCGTGGGGGGCAGCTGAAAGTAAAACACGAGCCTTTTCGTGGGGAAAAAGTTTATTTTTATTTCAATGCTTTTTGAGGAAAAGCTGCTTGTTATTACAAAGCATTGCGTGGGAAACAGCGCTTGTTTTTTTACAGAGCCTTTTTGGGAACAGCTGCTTTTATTACAATGCCTTTGCGTGGGGAGCAGTGGGTTATTACAGGGCCTTTGTGTTGGGAAAAAGTGATTTTTATTACGATGCCTTTGCGTGGGAAACCGCTGTTGTTTTCAGATGCCCTTTTCGTGGGGAAAAACCGCTTGTTTTTTCAGATGCCTTTGTGGGGAAAACTTATTGTTATTACGATGCCCTTTGGGGAAACAGCTGAATGTTATCACAGATGCCTTTGCGTGGGAAACAGTTGATTGTTATTACAAATGCCTTTGTGAGGAAACAGCTGCTTGTTATTCGATGCCTTGTGTGGGGAAAAGCGGGTTGTTTTACAGTGCCTTTGTGTGGGAAACAGCGGATTGTTTTACAATGTCTTTATGTGGGAAACGCGGAGTTTATTACAGATGCCTTTGCGTGGGAAACACGTTTGTTGTTACAGAGTTTTTGTTGGAAACAGCGGGTTTTTATTACGTGTCTTTGCTGGGAAACAGCTGCTTGTTTAACCCGTGCCTTTGTGGGAAACAGCGCTTGTTATTACAGATGCCCTTTGTGTGGGAAAAGCGGATTGTTATTACAGATGCCTTTGTTGGGAAAAAAGTGCCCATTATTACAGATGCCTTTGCGTGGAAAAAAAGCGGATTGTTAATTTCAGATGCCTTTTTGTGGGGAAAAAGATTTTTATTTCAGATGCCTTTGGGGGGAAACAGCGGGTTTTTTATTACAGATGGGCCCTTTTCGTTGGAAACACGCTTTTTTTACAAATGTCTTTGTGTGGGGAAAAAGCGGGTTGTTATTACAGGTTTGTGTGAAAAAACAAGATTGGGATTTCAGATGCTTTTGCGGGAACAGCTGCGTTATTACAATCTTTGTGTGGGGGAAAAAGCTGCTGTTAAACAGGCCTTTGCGTGGGTAAAGCGGATTGTTATTACAGATGCCTTTGCGTTTTGGGAAACAGCTGCTTGTTATTCAGCTGTCTTTTGTGGGAAAAAGCGGTTTTTATTCAGATGCCTTTGTGTGGGGAAAAGCTGTTTGTCATTTCAGATGCCTTTGTGTGGGAAAAAGCGGATTTTATTTCAGAGTCTTTGTGGGGAAACAGCTATTGTTATTACAGATGCTTTGTGGGAAATAGCGGATTTTTTACAGATAAACCCTTTTTGTGGGAACGCTGCCTGTTTTTCAAAAGCCTTTGCGTGGAAAAAGCGGATTGTTATTGCAGATGCCCTTTTTGGGGGGAACAGGTGATTGTTATTAAAAAGTTTCCTTTTGGGGGAAAAAAGTGGATTGTTTTACAGTGCCTTTGCGTGGAAAAAGCTGCTTGTTATTCGTGTCTTTTGTTGGGAAACAGCGGATTGTTTTTACAGAAAGCCTTTGTGGGGAAACCTGATTGGGTTTTCAGATGCTTTTTTCGTGGGGAAAAACTGTTGTTATTACAGATGCCCTTTTTGTGGGGGAAACGCTGCTTGTTAAACACAGCCTTTGCGTGGGGAACGCTGATTGTTTTTTACAGATATGCCCCTTTTTTGTGGAAAACACTGCTTGTTATTACAGATCCCCTTTTCGTGGGAAAAAGTGATTGTATTTCAAATGCCTTTTGCTGGGAAACATTTTATTGCTCGCAGTTTACTGTTAGTACTTAATCGGTGGCTAAACGCGTTAACGGTCATTTCCTAATCGTGTGCTAGAACGCGTTAAGGGCAGTACCATAATCGGGGGGGGTGCTAGAAAAAACATTTACTATCAGTACTAAACGGTGTGCTAGAACGCATTTGATCTTAGTAAGCCGTCGGTTATAGGAACCATTTTTTGTTTAGTAGGCAATTTTTCTTGAAACACATTTGAACTTAGAAATCTATACGGTCGGGAGTAATTTGTGGCAGTAAATTTGTTTAAAATATGTTATTTTTTTTTGTTGTTGTCTGTGTGTGTGTGTTTGTGATTGGTAGGTGTGTGTTTAAATCAGTCAAGACCGGCAACTCTGACATAATTTTCCGGGGTTTTCTTTCCTCATCGCGAATGCAAGGGGCTACCTCTTTTAACCCCTCAACATCCTTTTCATAAAATTGTCCTCCAGGTTAAAACCAGGGCCCAGATCACACATTTTTACTCTTAAAATTAACTCTGTTTTCGTTAGGGCACGATTTTACCCCGGGCAGATTTCCCAACACAAATTTTCTTTAAGAGGTATGGGAATGCGTTTTTTGCAAATTTTTTGTTGTTTGGCTGATTTCTTCAAAAGTTGTTTTTAAAAAATTTGCCAAAAAAATCAAGTAAGGGGAAATGTAGGGCCTACAGAAATACTTTTTAAAATTTGGGTTTTAGGGAACATACAAAATTAAAATTTTTTTTTACAAATTTTAAAATTTTTTACAAAAAAAATCGAATGGACCATTTTCGGGTTTTTTTTTGGCGACTAACAACAAAAATTTAAAATTACGACTTAGGCTTCAGTGTATGCTTTTTTTGCAACGTATAAACGGCATTTTCTCTTTTGGGGGTGGTTTCACAAATATTTCGTTTTGGGGGGTGGCTATAAGTGCTGTATGGATTTGATAAGTTCTAATTTTAAACAACGGATTAAAATCCGTTCCGTTAACTCTGTCACGAGGATGAGTGTTTTCCCTAAATTTAGCGCCTCAGAACTAGAAGTGCTGGAGGTTTTCTCTCGGGATATCGCCAGCAAACCATCTAGGTCATGGGGGGGTGGAATGTCAGTTTTCTTCCAAAAGGAAAAAATTTTTGTATTTTTCCGATAAAAGAGTAGATTTTTGCGTTTACTAAAAAAAACAGAAACTTGGGGAAAAGCTAAGGATATTAGTTGTGAGCTAACATCTAATTTAAAAATCAAAAACTTAAATAAATAAAAAAATAAATAATAAAAAATAATAAATTTTATTTAGGTCTGCCCACTCAGTTTAAATGATTTTCATGGGGGACTTTAAAATTTAAAAGGGCCAAGCCAAACCCCGCAGGGACCGACGCAATCACGAGGAGCGATAACCAACCAAATCAATTTTTTTAAAAGGAAAAAATAGCAATCAGTGGTATGGGCAGTGCGAATACCCGCGAAACAACGCCAGAATCAACAAAAGGGCCCATTTTAAAAAAATCTGAAATTTATTTTTTGCTTCGTTGCTAGGACGGGTCCAAAGTCAACGTTTACAAAATCCTAAGACAAAACTGATGAACTAAGTCCAAATCAGAAGTTTAAAAAATTCTGACTTTTTGCGGGAAACGAACCCCAACCTTCTGCATTGGAACAGATACCTAAACCACAAGACCAACGCAACAAAATTAATGGGTCGATGACTTTAGGCCTAGATCTAGGCTAGATGACGTATTTCGAATTTTTTCAACGGATTACATCAAAAACAACAATACTCACCGCCATATGCATTTATTAAAGTTCGAAAAATTTTATCAATGGATTGCATGATTGCATCAAATACAACAAGACTCGCCGCCAAATAGATTTATTAAAGTTTGTTTGTTTGTTTGTTTGTTTGTTTGTTTGTTTGTTTGTTTATTTATTTATCCATAACAGAACAAAGTTCCAGATAAAAATGGATTTGATAAAGAGTAATGTACACTGGCGATTAACAATGATGAGATATTATACAGTAATACAGGACACCTTATCAATGAAATCTTGTAACATAAAATGTTAAAATTTACCAGTTCAAATAATTAAGATCAAACTAAATTTATCGAAACTAAATTATACATAATACAGTGATGACATCTTATCTTATTCTAGGTACGAAAGTTAGATAACTTAATTTTAGCGGTATTAACAGTGCATTATATTGAATCAATAATGTTTGTTGTTATAGTGTGTGGGTGAGCGGTTTTATGTTTGTTTGCAATTTGTTTACAGTGTTTAAGTATGAACAGTTTACATTGCAGGTGCATGCATGCGGATAAACAATTTATTTACAAATTTTGAAAGCACTTTTTCTTGGTTTGTGCAATGGGTCAGCAATAAGTCCAGGTTAATTCCATTATGAGATTAAGGGGTCGGTATTATAATGTCCGATAGTGTTCCCTCTAAAGTTTATCTTCTAGATTGCTCTTTTTGGTGTATTATGAGTGGCCGATAGCACTAACCTCCAGATAAAATTTAGTTAGGGGGAGATTTTTTATCTCCTGGTTTAGGTGGCAGATAGCTACTGTCGGGTGGATCATAACCACACTTTTAATTTCAAAATGGATTCCAATCTTTTGACAGTTAGCAGTATTTAACTCTGATGATTGATTATGTGTTCTTGACACGGTCAAATTACATGAATAAATTATTCTAATCCTTAAGAGTATTTCTAGACAGAAAACAGCAAACTTTTATTAAATTATGCTTTAGGTAAACTGCAACTTATGTAGTGGTAAAAACACAACAATATCATTGCTCCCCTTTGGAGTAGGGGTTTGCAAAAAGTCTTTTGGAGTGAAAGGTTACGAGTTCAAATCTCGTTCAAATTTTTTTAAACTTTTTTTGCAATTTTTTTACCTAATATTTCACGTTTGCTGACCACTTTTTGTATGTTTGGGACCAGAAATTTTAGTTAAAATGTTTATTTTCTGGTACAAAACATTCTATTTGAGTTCATTGCTAGCAGGTTGGAGTCCAATTTACACCCATTCCTCTCAAAATAAAAGGGACAATAGGGTTTAAAAATTAATAGGTTTCAACGATCTGAAATATTTGTTTAGGCCTCCGACCAGTCCATACATAACCCTCGCCTACTCATAAGTAGGCTATGACCTGGGATAAAGGCCCGTCTTGAACTTGGGCTTGGGAGATGTGAATTGAAAGGCGGAAAAAACAATAATTGCAAATTACCGGCGGTGGTGGCTCTAGCGTGTAGCTGTGTCAGGAGGTCACGGGTCCGAATCCCACCACTGTCAATCCTGACTGAAAGTTTTCTTGACATTCGTTTTCCAATTTCTCTAAACCCTAATGACCTATCTGAATAGTGTCGCACCGGGTAACAACGATGTGGGACCCTAAAAACGGCCTTCATTAGTCATTACAACAAATTTATTTTTTAAATGTAACTTTAGCATGGGGCAGATATAGGTTGCTATATAGCAGCAGCCGCAAGCAATACTTTTGTACATCTCATGTACTAGAAAACGCTCAGTTTGGGCGCGTTGTTGAGCGAGCACCGGTACGTGCAACCGACCCGATTAGACATTCCATAATGTACAAACATAAATTTTAAAGGGCTTGACCGTTTAGCTGAAATTGAAAAAGAGAGATGGTAAAATCCACGCCATCTAGAAGACTTGAATCATTCTTGTTAAAC
>JAMZAV010011031.1:0-20787 GCA_024449915.1 Sweltsa coloradensis | reverse complement strand
AGCTATTAGGAAATTTTCGTTTTTATCCAAATGTGGATTTTACCTGTTTTTTTTTTCCCAAATAAAGAATTTGAATTTACCAATTGTGGAACCGAATCAAATGTGGCTTTTTTGTAATCTTATGGTCTTGATAGATCCTTTTTGTCATTTGCAGGGGTTTTTAAATCCTACCAATTATGGGAGCTGCCTTACATCCTTTGCATTTTGTGTCATCACTTTCTTTCCCACGCAAATTATGTTTTGGTATGTTCCGTTAATTTAAGGTAACGCGATTTTTTTTATAAATTTTTGGGAAACTTATGGTCTATAATGGTTGGTCCCATCTTCTCCTGTCTTGTCTATTGGAAACCTTGGGCTCCGGGAACAATTGTTGGTCTGAAACTTGTTTAAAAATCCTTTTAAGTTTTAAAGGACGGTTTGGTCTTTGTCAACCAAAACTGTATTTCCTCAGGATTTTCCAATTAAATCATGTTTCATTATTTAAAATATTTTTTTTCTTTCGGTTCCTCTTTCACTGCACTTTTTTTTGTAAAGCCCCGCCTCGGTTAAATCTTTTGTTCTGACCAATGTTCCCCAAATTTTTCCCAAAACTTCTTAAGGGAAATTTGCTTTGTAAAACCATAACTGTTTCTGTTTCGTAAACGGTTTTCATTAAAATTTTAAAAAAAATTAGGTTTTCTTCTGTGTTCTTAACTGGAAAATTCATATTTATTAAAATATATTTTAATTTTTTTATTAATATTTTATTATTAAATTAAACTTATATTTGGAGTATTTCATTCAAACACTGGTTAATTTTCCGGGGAACCGTTTTAATTTTATTATTATTTTAATTATTTTAAAATTTATTATTTTTAAAAATTATTATTTTATTAATTATTATTATTTTATTTTTTTTAAAAATTATTATTATTATTTTTTGTATTCATAAAAAAATGGGAAAAGGGAAAGTGTCACTTACGTCAAGTACTTCCATGTGATCTTTACATCCTACATTATTAACTTTTGGGTTCTTAACTCTACTAAATAAGTCATTTATAATATAGTTTGTAGATGATGTTTTTTTCCCTGCTGTGAAACGGTCGTGGCCGATTTTCTCGTCGCCATCCTAGCATTTGCTCTTGGGAAAACTATGGGAAAACCCACGAAAACCATGTCAGGATGGAAGCTGTCTCGGAATCTCGAAGTATCCATTTCATAGTTTTAGAAAAATTTACAAAATATTCAAACACGTGTTGATTTATTCCCTGCCTTTTGAGTCTTCGATGTAAACATTAGGTGGAAGATCTAGTTGTTTAATGCTTTCATGTAGCTTCTTCGGTATGATGTCATTAGCCGATATCACGTATGGGATTGTATTTACCTTTTTCTGTTTCACATCTTCTTGACCCTCATTGGCAAGTTCACTATACATTGTTCAATTTTTATTCCATTTAGTCCTCGACGTTATGGCACATTGGGACAGCAACGTAAATAAGGGTAGTTTCTTTTCTTCTTGTCAATTAAATTTATACCCGGTCTGTTGTGATGTACGTTTGGACTTTTGTAACTGGGGCGGTCGTATATTAATTTGAAATCTTTGCTATCTAGTAATTTCTCCCGGTTTTTTATTTGTTAGTAAGGTGTGTGTGTATCAATGGGTTGTACTTGATTGCTAGTTTTTGTGAATAATGTAGCTACTTGGTTATGTCTGTAGAGGTCTCCGTTTGAAATAGTGACTGGCACCCGGATATGATGTGTTCGATTGTTTCACCCTTACACTACATTTTCTACATGATCGTTTACTGTCGCATTTTGTATAATGTATTTTTTATAATTTTTCGTTGAAATCACTCTGTCTTGAATAGCCAGCATTAAAACCTTCTGTTTCCCCAAAATATTTCCCCTTTTGTTTTAACCACCTATTTGATGCTTTAATATCTACGTGACCTTTATGTAGTTCTCATAAGGGTTCCTTGTTTTAGGGTCTTTCTGGGGAGACGTAACTCCTTTTGAAGCGTCAGTTATGAGTTTCCTTGTAGATTGACATTTTCGTTTTGCTAGATTGAGTGGAGTTAATGATTTGTCAGCTAGCACCACAGCCCTATGCAGTGTTGATTGGTTGCTCTTTCTAAAAAAATATTTTCTTAATGTCTAGTTGTTTATAATATAAGTTGTTCAGATCAATTAGGCCTCGTCTCCTTGTTCTCTTGGAAGTGTCAATCTCTCCCATTGCTGATTTAGGATGATGCATTCTGTGTTTAGTAAATGTAGTACGAGTTTAAAATTTCCAGCGCGTGGATGTCTTCTGCGTCCATTTCATGATTCCGAATGAATATGTCAGTACTGGGATAGCATATGTATTTATTGCTGTGATCTTGCTTTACCGTTTAGTTGCGTCTTTAGGATAGATTTTAGTCGCTCTTGTATGTACTATCAATTTTTCTTTCATTACTTTAGGTTCAATTCTGGCAGTTTGTTTAGAATCCTAAATATTTGTATACTTCGTTATCATCCAATTACTCCAATCCTATTTCCATCATCTAGCTGGAACTCTTCTGCCTGCGTAACCTTACCCTTTTCGATAATGTACGTCTTTCACTTGTCTACTCAAACTCCATGCAGATATCTTGACTAAATTCAAAAGTAGTATTGATTAAACTGTTTAGTTGAACAAAATTTGGGTGCATATAACTTGAGATCATCCCTGAAAATTTGTGAGAAATTGTGTGACAAAACCATATATTGTCCTTAATTTTAAATCCGTATGTTGTTCGGTTAAACATATGCGACAGTGGGTTTAATGACAAACAACACCATATGCGCTTAAAGAGTCACCTTGGAAAATGCCACGTTTAATTTGGATTGGATCTGTAGTTATCGCTGGTTTTTCATATTTAGTTTTAGGGGTTGTTCTCCATGTCTTCATTAGGCCTACTGTCTTCAAAATGTTTACAATTACTGGGTTGATTTTATATATTTGTAAAATCTGAATAAGCCATGTGTGTGGTGTTGAGTCATAAGCTTTCTTGTAGTCATTGTAGTTTACGTGAATATTCCTTTTCTTATTGTGTGCCTGATTCATTACAGTAGAGTCGATAACGAGTTGTTATTTACATCCCTGCGAGTTCTTACAGCATCCTTCTTGTTCCTTGGCCATGATTTTGTGTTCTTCGCAATGCTTATATACTTTATTTGTTATGCATGAAGTCAATATTTTAATTGGCCGATATTTACTTGGGTTCTTCGTGTCATTATCTTTCGGTTTGAGAAAGGTTACTCCTTCAGTAAAGAATTCGGGTATTTCTTTAACTCCATTTATTAACTCGTTGAGACATTTTCTAATTTGATTGTGAGTAGTATTGAATTTCTTATACCAAAATTTTTGAATATTATCATTACCTGGTGCTTTCCAGCTATGTGTAGCACTGATTGTCGACTTTAAATTTATCAACAGTTTATACCCCTTTGAATCCTATCCCATTAAAATCGCGATCCTAGCTCTTTCGTCTTGAATCCGTATATGTGCATCCTGGTTGTGTTGCTACCGGGGTTACACCATATTTTTTATTTTATTATTTAAAATATTATATTATTATTATTCTTATTTATTATTATTATCATTATTATTATTATTATTTTTATTGGATGTATTCATTCAACAACTAACTCGTTAAAAACTGGAGCTAACATGGTTTTTTACGGACTTACGTCAAGTAACTTCCATGTGTATCTATATTACATACCTACAATTATTACTTTGTCTTAACTCTAATTAAAAAAGTCATTTATAATAAAGTTTGTAGATGATGTTTTCTTACTGCTGTTTACGGTCGTGGCCGATTTCTCGTCGCCATCCTAGCATTTGCTCTTCGGACTAGGGAAAAACCACGAAAACCATGTCAGGATGGAAGCTTGTCTTATTTTATTATTATTATTATTATTATTATTATTATTATTATTATTATTTTATTATTATTATTTCAAATTTAAGGCTTTCGCGGCCCGGTAAATAATTAACACATTTAACTGGTCGGGACATTTTCCCGCTTTCGATTTTGCTTTTATTGCTTTTGACGTTTCAACCCAACTGTGTGGGCTATCCTCGGGAAAACAAGAAATAAAATTAAAAACTTACAAAAATATAAGCCAAGACAAGGCTTCCCTATAGAAAAACAAAATAACAACAACAAAAACAAACAGGTTACCATGATGATCAGCTCCGCCTTCTATAAAATTGCATTACATTCTAATGAAGTATTTTTCACAACAGACAACCTCACATTGAGAATTTCTGGTGCGTTTACCCGATCACTCCGTCGAACTCCACTTTCTTGGGGTGATCTTTTCCCGGGGACAGGGAGGCGAGAAAGCCTGCATCGAAACCGGGAGTAAGATCCGGGGATAATGCGTTTTATTTACGATACCCCAAAAGCGTTGGATGTCTTGAACAAGTTTTACTTTGGCGCCCACGACCCGCTCAGCTTAAACCCAACATCACCATTAAATTGTTTGGTGTTTTAGTATTCAATGATCTTAACCAATCTTGGAGTACCGAGGCTCTTTGCAAACTATTGTGGCACTGTCAAACAGAATTTCATGTCTTGGATTAAATTAGCATTTTCACAAGCATGTTTAGCAACCGCCGACTGTTCTTCCGAGCATGCCTACAATGCGCTTTATGTTTTTCCCAATCTTGTTCCTACTGTCCGCATGTTTGGCCTATATAAACCAATCCACACTTGCAAGGAATTTGGTAAACACCACTCTCTTGCAGTGGAATTATATCCTTGACTGGCTTCATCAAATGGGCTACCTTTTTCCATGGAGTATAAATAGTTTTTATATCTTTTTTGGCTAAAATGCGACCAATTCTGTCCGTCGTATACTTCACGAAAGGGCAGGAAAGCTCTCGTGATGTTACCGGTAGCCTCATCTCAACTATTCACTGTTGGCGGGTCTCTGTGGTCATTAAAAGCCCTGTTGATGGTTGCATTACTGTATCCATTGTTAATAAGCTTCTCGAGCACCACCTTTCCCTCCCTAAACTGCTTTGTCTGACAGTCTGTTAGCGCGGGTTACCAGCGTTTTTAATAACAGACTGTTTCTGTGGGGGGGTGGTGAGGGGATGTCTCAGCAGGTACAAGTTGGTATGAGTGGGTTTACGATAACTAAATGGCCAGGAATTTTTCCCTCGTGACAAGAATATCCAGAAAAGCTAGTTGCCATTTGTCTCTAATTCCATAGTGAAATTTAATGCTTGGGTGGATGCTATTCAAATAGACCAAAAATGCATTAAGTGTTTCCCTACCATGTGGCCAAAACTGCATAGATGTCATCCATATATCGCAACCAAATCTTGGCTTAAGTGTGGCCGAGTCCAGTGCTTGGATCGAAATGATCCAAAAAAAGATGGCTACTACTGGAGATAAAGGACTGCCCATTGGAGTGCCTTCAGTTTGTGATACACTTTTCCTTCAAAACAAAGAACGGGATTCGAGACAATGTTGAATTAAGTCCGAGATGTGTTTTGCCAAAGGAATTTTTTCTCGTTTCCCACCTTCATTGCTTCTGGCACTGGAATATTAGTAAACAATGACACAATGTCAAAACTTACCATCAAGTCTTGGTCATCGAATGTTTGGTCTTTAAGACATTCAATAAAAAAGAACCCAGTTCTTAAGTATGACTTGGTCTCTGGCACAAGTGGTTGAATCTGTTTAGCCAAGTGGCGAGCCAAAATCATGGGTAGGGGAACCTATTGCGTTAACAATCGGACGTAAAGGAACTCCTGGTTGTGAACTTTGGAAGACCATATATCCTCGGAGTTCTAGCATCGGTTGGGGTTTCTCTTTTTACCACTGCATCTAATGGTGATTCTTTTAAACAGTTTTGCTGTTAACAGGGTTATTCTATTAGAGGACTTCGTTGGAGTAATTGGTATGCATTACCTTGGGAATAGATTTCCCATTTCTGCCCGTTTGTCGACCAAATCCATCACCACAGTTGAATTTCCCTTATCTGACTTAAGAACTCGTATTGAATCATCTTCCCAAGTCTCTTGATTGCCATTTGTTCCTGCTTACTAAGATTTTTCTCAGGAGGCTTTGCTGCTTTCAATACTCTCGTGTCTCTTGTCGAACTTCCTCGCTTCAGCGTCAGACAAACGAATCAAAGACGCTTCACTCCACTGATAATCTCTTCAAATGGAATACGGTTAGGAGTGACAGCCCCAATTTGTCCTTTCGACAAAAACGTTCATGGTAGGCTCATCTAACACTGGCTGACAAAATTATGGACTATGGTACTATATTTTTGGAGCCTGATCATGGTAACTGTTTGTTTGTTGTTGTTTTTGTTTTTCTATGGGAAGCCTGTCTTGGCTAATTTTTTTAAGTTTTAATTTTATTTCTTGTTTTCTGAGGATAGCCCACACAGTTAGGCTGAAACGTCAAACGCAATAAAAGCAGAATCGACGCGGCGAAATGTCCCGACCAGTTCATTGGTTAATAATAATATTATTATTATTTTGTATTATTATTTTTATTATTATATTATATTATTAATTATTATTATTAATTTTTATTTAAATTTATTATTTTTTTTCAATGTCTGGATTTCAAAATACGTACATATTGCTGGTGGCAAGGAGAAGAGCAAGGCCCCCTAACACAATGTGCCTTACCACCAGTTAATATTAAAGTTAAATTAACAGCAACTTTATACACAGTAACAATACATGCAAGCAATTATACAGTAAGAGTCTACCGGACCCTTTGGGCCCGTAGGCCTAAAGTTTGGGGTAATGGGAGCTTGAAAGAGGCACTGGAGGGGGATTTCGCAAAAAGTCACTCAGAATATTCGAAAAAATAGCCATCCAATAGACGGCCGCCAGTTGCAATGTACGTCTGTGGCTGCACGATGTACGCAGAAGCTCCGATACGGTGCGGCAGCGTGAGTCCGGTCTACGGCCCGCGAGGCGCGAAGCACATTATTTCACATCGTTCGCAGTTCTCTCCGTGGACGAGTTACAAAAGGGGGTGCTAGATTAGGGGTTTGAGAAATTTTTTTGACAGGAAATTCCAAATTGGTTAAAGTATGGATGAAAAAAAAAAAAGTGTATAAATCTTACCGACTGAAAACTGGGGAATCGAAAAACACCCCCGTAAGAAGATATGTATATCGAAACGCGTTTTAAGACCACAAGAATATTGAGGCATGTTTGGTACATTTTTTAATCAAATTATTTTTACAATTTATTATGCGTGGGTACATGTAACGTCCCCGTTTTGCGCTATAGCTACGTAATAATATACCATAATAAAAGGGTTGTGAAAAATTTAAAATCGGGTGATATTTTAGCTGCTGTGAAACCCACCTCCGATGCAACGCACGACCTTTGATGGTGGTATATAAAAATGGGAATTTAAAAGGCTTTGAAAAAAGTACTGTTTTTTAAATTTCATTTGACTTTTTGAATATTAAAATACGATTGAAACCGTCACTTTCTTCTATCAACCGTACCATAAAAGACAGTATGTATAGTGTACAACAATAGACCTATCATTGAGTTTATGTTCCCTTTTTTTTCTGACTGCATTGAACGGAAAGCAAAAAAAGTCAACTTTTTCCCCGGGCCCTTTTTGATTATGACATTTGTTCGTAGGTGGGGGGCCTAATAAGAAATATAAATATTAAAATTTGTACAAAAAATTTCCATGATATACCTAAATTAAACATTCAAAATATTACCAATACCATACCCAATAGCTGTACCCCAAGACATCCAATGTAAAGCCCGTATGCTCAACACGGCAAGAGTATGTTTAATTTAATGAAGTGAAAAAAAATAATTTTGAAAGGAGAAAAGGAACACCAAGTAATGGTGTTGAAATTTTGAAACGGAAGAATTTTTTTCGAAGTTATTTTTGTTTCCTTCTTTCGTTTTAATTATTATTTCGGGACATTTTAAATAAACCCTTTACATTATTTTCTTATTTAAGAATGCATAAATAAATTTTAAAACAACACCATTTTTCGCTAAGTCAAAAAAATAAAGAAGCTCATTTACACAGAATGAACATTTCGCCTTTATTTGTTTCAATATTATTTTTCTTGCCTTTTTTAATCAAAGTTTTCAAAAATAAGATATTTTGATCAGTATATAACATTGTGTAAATGTTGAAGTAAACTTCAATTCAGCTTTCGATTTTCGATTCCCGGGTGCCGTTTTGCTGTAATGAGCCAATGAGTGCAGAGAGCTCGAACCAAGTCATTTGGATATAGAAAACACGTATTATTACTACAGGAATCAACGCTCTGGCATTATCCTTCGGCCTTGCATTGACGTACTAGAATTATCCTCGGAAGGTCGGTAGAAGTGCGTAAAAGTTGTATATAAAATTATACTTAGTGTTGAATGACTCATCGCCGGGCATTGGCAATGTGTTATTGGATCACTCGAGGTAAGGCGGCAGGCGGCAAATGCATATTACACGAAAACACGTCTCTCTGTTTGTTGTGTCCGTTTGGAACAAATTTTCCTAGGGTTACCATACGTCCGGTAAAGGCCGGAAATGTCTCTTCTCCTGTTTTTTTATGTCTGTCCGGGCGTCCGGCGGCTTGTTCAAAATAAGCAAATGTCCGGTTATTTCACCCAATTCATGCAGAGTGCGCATGCGCATCCCTTCCGCACCCCACTAACCATCCATTACCACTCACCGACCGTAAATCGCCGAATAGGAGCAGGCCGATCAGTCCGAGCGTGTCACAACACGCAAGCTATGCGCAAAGCAGTGTACGTCACGTGATTTAGGCGGCACTGTGTTCCATTGGGCAGCATTTCAGGTCGCACTAGTGCGCCTAGTGCGCACTGAACTTGGCCACTTGTCTTTTCATTTGTTCAGTTTTGTAATGTTATTCTAATGGAGGTTGACAACAATGGACATCTATGGCACTCGCCCGATGTGCAGCCAATGGAAAACGCCATTAGTACCATTCCATACGTTTCGTGCCTTTTGTCCACGTCGTACGGCGCTACGTAAGGAATAGTGTTGTAGGGCCTAGGCCACTTGTCTAGTTTTGTCATAAAAATATGGTTCATTTAAAAATAACCCCTCAATTTAAAAGGCGTCGCACAACTGTCCTTCCTTGACCCTTGTTCAGATCGCTATCCTGACGGAAAAATGTCCAAAAAAAAATTCGCCTCCGGCGGCTGGGGCTCCGCCACAGACCCTTGTAAGTTCGCGAATGTCTGTGAAAACGAAATGCCTCTTTTTTGCTGAGACACTTATGGAACCCTAAATGTTCCAGACCACAAATATTTCGACATCTCCAGCATCTCTGACATAGCATTTTGTCGAACCCTGCATGGCTTGCTTTGACCGAATAACCGTTAGAGGTAGTCATGCATAACGCGTGAGACTTCGTTTGGACGGGAAACGGTTGAATCCCGTCCGTCCACCAGCAATCCTAGCTTGAAAGTTCCATCCGGGAATTCTTGAGGCCTACTTAGGCGAAGCCGGGATGCGAAGCCTATTTTAGTTTTATTTCAGTGCAGTGCATACCATGTTTTCACTCATATTCAATTAACAAATTCTGTAATCAGCAAAACACATACTAAATATGTACGTCGTCTCTAATGCCTAGTGGTTGGAAGCCGCCCGGGGAGAGTGAAAATCCTGAGTATCTAATATACCTTGTGGAGACCCACAAACAATTTTAATTTCTTGTTTCATTATAAGCCCACCAATGGACTTCTCAGGGCTAAACAAAATTATACGAACATGTCAATCGTGTGGATGGTGGTGTGGCTTTGTGTCAATACAATGGATCTACTGAAACACGGGCCATCGAATAATGGATGGTCATGTAGATCCCCCGAACACAAAAATATTCCAAACTGAGCCCTACTCATTATTTTTATAGCACATTACAACAAAACTACAATCACTGCGTGAAATGGTCCCCCGAATCTCGAGCGGAAAATTTATTAGTATGTTTTATTTTATTTAATCAACACAAATTTAATTCCATAAAAGTAAATACGGACTAATAAACCAAAAATACTAATAGTAGACCGTTTAATACATACCGTTAGACTAACGTTTAGCATTGTTTTCAACGAACTTAATATATCGACCTAATACATTATATTTACGAGTATATATTTATATATAATTCAAAAAGGACTACACCGGGGTTTGAACCCGGGACCTATAGCTGTCCGGGCTATGCTACTTACCAACTGAGCTATGCAGCCACCAATTTAAAACTCAATCTTGGTCTTTTTGTACATTAATGTACGGACAGCTAAGGTCCGGGTTCAAACCTGGTGTAGTCACTTTTAATTTTTGTCTAAAGTATTAACATAACAGAGTCAAAGTCGCCTTCTTATAAAGCCAAGGTTAAACATCGTATATCCCAACTCTAGGGTTATAGAGATGGTTTGTATTCTCTAGTTTTTTCAGTGCTGTCTCAAATGTACAAAACAGACCAAAAATAGACAGATTTAAATTGGTGGGGCATAGCTCATTTGGGGTTTAAGACAAGCCCGGATGCTAAGGTCCCGGCCCGGTTCAAACCCCGGTGTAGTCATTTTTTAATTTCGTCTAAAGTACTGCAGTGGCGTGCAGACAATGGTTCCGCGGCGCGAGCGCCCGGTGCCAAAGCCAGGGGGGTACCCACCCCCGGCTTTGGGTGACCCACCCCCACTCCCCTCTAGAAAAGGTGTGGGTGGGAAAAAAAATAAAAACATGTACGGGTAATACAAGAGAAATTGTTTTTTAGTTATCATTTCACAGGTTTGCAAGCTGGAGTAATGGTGTATAGTTGTTAGCAATATTTGGTGTTATGTCGTTTTGGGCCATCAGCAGAGCGAACATTTTTAAAAAAAAAATTGAACGAACCGCCTTCGAACGCCCGTTGAAGAGGAGACCCCAGGGGTGGAGCGGGGGCGGTAGGGGCGATCCGCCCCCCCCTTAATCCTTGAAAACCTAAAATTTTTTTTCTATAATGAATATGTTCAGACCCCCAGAAATATCAAGTTTTCTTTCGATTAGTTTTTTTTTAAGTTTTTGCTTTTAGTCAATTCCTCACAGTTAACGATTTTATTTTCTTTTTTTCCCCCCAAAATCGTAACACATCATAACTTCATAGGCTTTTTGATGGTCCCATGAAAATTTAGCAGATCAGAGTAGCCTTTTAACCCGGGTTAGAGCGCGAGCAGACAGAAAAAAAAACACTTAGGCTTTTTTTCTCGGGGGGGGAAAAATTACTCTCATTGGATGAGCAAAGAAAGATTCCTTTTCACAACACTGGAAAAAAAAATCCGGAATGTTTTTTTTTTTTTTTCTTTCTTTTTTTTTTCTGTTTTTTTGTGTTTTGTTAACACGATTCCCGGCTAAATGATACTCCAACACAATAAAATTTTTATGGAGGCCTTCGAAATTTCTAAAATTTGAACTCCCATTTTTTGAGCGCAATCAAAAAATTATTTTTCATGAAAAATCGCAATTTTACGATTTTTTTTCGATTTTTTAAAAAATTTTTTCGTCTTTTAACACCTATAGCTTTTAATTTTAATGTTTTTTTCACAAAATTTTTAAATTTTTAGAATAAAAATTTTTGGTATGAAATTGAGCGCAAATGAAATGTTTTTTCTCTGAATACCAAATTTTAGGGGGTTTTTTTCTTTTTTAAAACTGTTTTTGATTAAAAACAAAAACATGTTTACCCTAGTGTAAGTTTTTTTCACAAAACCTTTAAATTTTCATGAATTATTATTTTGTTTAAAATTTGGCGCAATCAAAAAATTTATTTTTTATAAAAATTTTCAATATTACGTTTTTTTCCCCTTTGTTAAATTATGATTTATTAAAAAAAATTAAAAAATTTAAGAAAATTTTTTTATTAATTTAATTTTAAAAAAATTACAACTTAGTAATGATTTTTTCACAGAAAAAATGGAAAAACCGCATATAAAACTGGCGCACAATGCACCAATTACGCCACCAACAAAAGCGGCGGGACTTAAAACGTTTTCCTAGGTCAAAAACATTTAATTTTAACACTGATTTTGAAAATGAGGGTAAGAAAAAAAAACATGAGCGATAGCGATTACAAAGGGGCTTTAATTCAGTTTGTTGGGGGTTGGGCCTTCTTTCGGGTTTTTCCTTCCTCCCGAGGGCCTATTTTTGGAGCAACTGCAAAAAAAATTTTTGAAAATACCCCTCTAAAGTCATTAAACTCGTTTTTGAAAAAAAGGCCTTAAAAAAAATTCCCTGCGGGACTAACCAGGGGCTACGCCCCCCCCGACCCCCGTGTGGTGCGAGCTGAGTCGCCCCCCCCCCCTATTTTAGGGGTCCTGGATCCGCCCCGGGGGGAGAGATCGAAGACCCAATGACCCTTTGGGTGTGAAATAAATAAACATAGCTTAGATAGGGTTTCTGTTCTTCAGAAGTTACAAACGACCCTAGTCTACCACTAGCTAGACATGTCACTCATGTTGTTGCAAAACCAATGCATAGGAAGTACTATAAAAAATTTTCAATTTGCTCAAAGACATCCCCTTTTTCCAGTTGAAGAAAAAATTTTAAAGGGGCTGTCTTTAAAAATTTTGGAAACCGGATTTAAAGTTTGATTCGGGGTGCTAAAAACCTTACGATCAAACAGACCATACTAGGTTTAAATTTTATATCCACATTTGATTTTTCAGTGTGTTAAAAACATATCCACAAATTGAAAAGGTAAATGGTTAATTAATATAAAATTTGAAATAAAAAAAAGAAATAGCAATATGCAAATCCTTGAAAATTTCCTATAAATTTTTGCAAATTGCAATTAGTAAAATTTAGTGTCCCAAATGTCCAGATCGCAATACAGGCTATCGAGGGAATAATGGACCCAAAAAAATTTTTCCCCCTCCGGGGGGGGCTTGCCCAGACCCGTGTGGCCCGCGCAAATACATACACGGGGGGGGGTGTACCCCTTAGTATGTCGGTCGCGCCGGGGGCCCTATCAACCTGCACGCCCTAAGTACTAACATAAAAGCGTTTATAGCGCCTATATAATGCCAAGGTTTAAACATGTAAAAAAAACCACGACCCAAATCAATATTTTTACACACACAAAACGAAAAGTCTTCAATTTCCGTATTTTATAATAAACAACATGTGACCAATTGTTTTTTTCAACATTAACCCTACAACCTCCCACACATTTCTTTAGCTTATTTTTCAGGGAAACACCCATTTTTAAAGTATGATAACTAGCACAGGTACGAAAAATAATTGAAAAAAAAACCCAATTGCCTATATCTCGATGTGACAGAATTGCGTCGGTACAAGGTCATGCATTTTACAAAAACGAAATGAAGTCGGGTTTGTCCGCTTGACACGGGTAATTTACGACCGGGGTGTCTTTGGCCTCCACATTTGTGCAATTTTGCACAAAAATAAAGCAGATGCGATTGATGCGTATTTTTGATAAATCTTAAATATAAGTAGTAAAAATAGGCAGATAATTTACCAGAAAAAAATGAGGAAATACGTTTTTAAATTTCGTTTATATTTTGGAAAACGTTGTTTTTTTAAATTCTTTTCGGCATAACTCGTTAATTCCTTTTCCTTCCAGAAGAGTTAGATTTAGAAGAGTAAGAAACTTTTCAAACATCGGGGGTGCAAGTAAACCCAAGGTAAATTTCACATCAGGTGCTTTATTTTTTGGGTTTATGCCAGAATTATTTATATTTGGCGACTATGACGCTTTTTATAAGGGGTAGTTTATTAGCATAAATTAATAAGGGTCCCTCCCCCGGGGATTTAACCCCCAACCTCTGATTCTGGGCAGATGCTCTCACCCCTTTTATTATTAATTTTTAAATTAAAAAAATGGTCCCCGGGCCCTGTTGAAATACCCCAAAAAATTTTAATATTCAAGCAATAGCCAAAAATAAAGCCACTTTGTTACGACTTATCTCATCCTAATTTGACAGCCGTGGTTCAATACCCGGTGGCAACACTGTTTTAAAACCATTATAATATATACAATGTTAATTGAAATTGCCAAATAAAGTCGAATAAAATACTGTATTTAGATTATGTTTATTATCATCATTAAAAGTGGTTTTCCGCGTGCTTCAACCCATTTTTTCTCCTATTAGATATGTTTATGTTCGTACCCAAACAAATGGACTTGTTGCCATGAACCCTCCTCCCCCCCCACCCCCCACTTCCGCCTCAACTTCATATTATAGGCGATACACTAAAAATTATCTTACTTCAATTCACGTGCAGTTAAACTTGAAAGCCTCAGAGATGCATAAATGTAATAACACGCCGTGGCTGGATGTATTAATAATTGTTTCATTCTGTTGTGTTGTGATATAATAAACAAAATTGTCACGACTGGGGATCGAACTTAAAACATACTGGTCCCTGTACATATAATAAATTGATATTTGGGATGTTCCGGTATCGAACAATTGTCTGTAAGAGTGCAATAAACATTGACGCCAACCATTGCATTCTATAGCGCAGATCTATGCATAATGATTCAAATGGTGTCCTGCAGTAGTTCACGAGCAAAGTCATGCAGCCAATCAGAACAAATTATTAACAAAATTATATGACCTGTCACTCAAAGTGGTGAAAAAGCTTCGTGTCGCTAGGTTGCGCCACTTGCTGGAGTCAAAAAAGCCTAAAATAGCGCCGAAACATGCTTTCGTACTTCCATTGTACAGCGGACACCCCTTGTCCAAAAATTCTCAGATTTTTAGGAATGCTAGTTAATGGTGTCTATTTACACGTGTGTTGTTTACTTTTTCCAAAAAGTACTTGGTAACGCCTAAAAAAATTCGCGAAAAAAGGGTAAATGTTAAAATATTCCCCAAAGGTTAACAAAATTTATTTAAAAAACAAGGGCAATATTGGAAAAAGTACACAACACACGTTCATTGGACGTCTTTACTGAGTAGAATAAAAAAAAAATTATAAAGATATCTCAATTGTGTCGTTAGATACGATGGAAGTACGAAACCACTGCAACACACCGAAATAATACAGGGTCCAGTAGAGCGGAGCCATTTTAGAACAAGAAAAATGCCAACTTTGACCACATTTTTAAAGAAAACCATTCACAATAAGTTATTTGAATCGGGTAAGTTGCATTGTTCAAGTTGGACCTTAACTTAAACCTTTTCGCAATCACATTTTTATTTTAATGATCAATTTTATGTAAAACAAAGCACAAACTAATGCTTCATTATCTTGGAAACTAAAAGAGATAGAACGATCTGACTTGCGAAAAGGTTTTAGTTTTTGAAAAACACATTTCCCAATGTCCATATCTCGGAGAATAAATTTATAGTAAACTCAAAAAATTTGGCCGAAGTTTGATTGAATGTGCTACTATCTAGCAGCGACCGCCTAAACTTCGTGAACGTTGACCGTTTTTTATGTGTCTTTCCCCGAGTCCAGCCAGCTATTTGGAAATGACCCGTCTGGCCGTCTTCCTTTCAAAGACTGCTTTTGTTGAGAAAATGAAAGGGCTCGTCGTAGGAAACCAGTCACAAGTTCTCCAGTTATTGATGATTTGTAAAGATAAAACTTGTTGTCAAGGGTTGGGTCGTTCTAGTCGTAGATGAGCTTACATCTAATTGTAATAGTGGAGGAATAATCGTTTTGCGTTGACATGGTTTTCGTTTGGGAACCAAACAGGAATTAAACAACAACTGGGCTTGTAGGACCTACTAAAAACCTGAGCACGAAATTAGGACAGTAAACAAAACAAACAAAAAATACCAAATTAATTAATAGGTATAAAATGTATAATTGAAATTAATTCAGATGAATCAAATATTGAAACTTGGAAAAGGAAAAAAAGAAAACAGTAAATAGAAGAAGATACTCGGAGCTGAGACTGAGCTGAGACAAAGGAGTGTTTAAACAATAAAAAATAATAGCTCAAAATTGTATTGCACCTAGAACTTTTATTTTTTTATTAACTCAAAATTTCCATATAATCGCCTTCCTGTCCTGTCCCGTCACCCAAAAAACTGTTTTCCCTTTTTTATTTAATTTCCTTTTTCATTCAACCAACTTTCAGCCATTTTCCTTTGACTTTCAAACTGTCGTCAATAATGCTCTGGAATAGACTGAACCAAAACTCTTCGTTCCCAAGAAGATTGGGTATATAAAAGTAATTTTTCCAAATCAAACATCGTTTTTTTTTTGTAAATAGTATAGTATGATACAACATTGTAATTCTATTGACTTAACAATTACTATAATTTTATTTTAAAATTTTTGATATAATTTTTGCGTCCTCCCCCAAATTAACCACTGCTCAACATTTGTCTTCAGTTCTCTTTTGGCACTTGTCACGTGAGGATCGAGTTTTAGATCATACTAGATTATATTATTTTATTGGCCTACATTGTTCGGAAAAACAATGCTGCTCGAGTTAGTGCTTGTTGTATAATTTGACAAAACAATAAGTGTACGCCCGTCAAGTACTAGTGCTGGAACACTGACTTGGATGTTGTCCGACGGAGTTGTTTGCGTGTTGTTTGTTTAGATCAGTCGGAAGAAAAATTAACCCCAAATACAAAAATTTTTAAAAAAAAAAAAAAAAAAAAACGGCAGCCAAGCTCTCCTTCAAAAGTCTTTGGCTGTGAATGTTGTGAGATATAGAATTTGAGCCAGTCTTTTCATTCTTCCTCCATAGTTTCGCATTGAAAAGAAGTAAGTTCATTTCGCCTGTTGACGAGCGCCAAGCCAACCATTTTTGTAGTAAAAAAAGTAAAAATTTAAACTGACGAGCGCCAAGCCAACCATTTTTGTGGTAAAAAAAAGTAAAACTTTTTAACTCAAAATCATAAAAAAATTAAATGGCCATTGAATTTGGTTCATTATAAGAACTTTAAAAAGTCAATGGCCAAGTAATTTTTTTAAATGATTTTGAGTTGAAAATTTTCACTTTGTTTACCACGAAAATGGTTGGCTTGGCACTCGTCAACAGGGCCCCGATTCATGTACATTTTTATCCCGGTATAAGCAGAGTTAGGTGGTATAAGTGCGGTATAACTCCGAATCCAATTCATGAAGACTTATCCCGCCTCGCACGGGGATAAGAAAATATGTAAACAGATGGCGGACATTTTAAATTTTGCGTCTATGTGTAAAACGAGAAAAGTTGTCATTACCCTCATAAAACAAATCAGAAACCGTCTCGGGCCTAGGCCCAGATGTAGAAAATTATTCATAATACAACAGTGTAGGCCTAAAGTTTGATTAGGCTATAGGACTAGATAAAATTAACACGTTTGACAAGCCCTTGGCCTCTCCTAGGCAACCCTAGGCCTGCACGACCTTGTTTTGACATACATCCCGCACAAATAACTAGTTTTAATTACTATAAAAGCCTTATGCAGATGAACAATAGTATGATAGTCCTAGGCTATTCCAAAATTTACGGCAATAATACGCCTGTTTCTTTTCTTTTTAATGATCTCACGCAATCTTCTGTCAATAAATAAAAATGTAAACAAAAGATGGTGCAAATTTTTAGTGTTCTTTTGCAAATCTGCTGATTTACATGGCTGTGGAATGCAGTGGAAAAAACATTTGTTGTACTTGTTGTTGGATTGAAAATTTCTGATTGGATGAGAGTTGCTCAGACTTAACCAGGCCTTATCCTGCCATGTCCTGCATTATACCGTCCTTATACCACTTATACCCGGGATAAATGTACATGAATCGGGGCCCAGGCGAAATGATCTTATTTCTTTTCAATGCGAAACTAGGGAGGAAGAAGGAAAAGATTGGCTCAAATTCTATATCTCACAACATTCACAGCCAAAGACTTTTGAAGGAGAGCTTGGGTGCCGTTTTTCACAAATTTTTGTATTTGGGGGGATATCACATCTTTTTGCTGTTTGTTTCATATCAAGGCGGGAAATACTTATAAACGAAAATTAAAAGAATGAGGGAAATTTCAAATGTATTTTTCCATCTAAATTGCTCGGATGTGCAGCTTAGACGGAGTTTTATTCACTTTCTAATTACGTACCTAGATATCAATACATTTCGGTGAAGTAAACAAAGAAACGATTTCTTACCAAAATTAAATTAAATAGTTTATTATACTAGTCTTTTGTAAGAATTAAATTGGTGGCTGCATAGCTCAGTTTGTAAGTGCCTAGCCTGGACGGCTAAGGTCATGCCAAATTTCATGCTGATAACTCATTAGGTGCCTTCATGGTGAATGCTGGAAATCAAGGTAAAAATAATATAAACTTTTAGGGAAGGGGGTTGAAAAAATGTGGTTTAGGAAATGAGAATAGGCCGATTGGGTTAAAACACATTAAAATATAATTTTAATAACTAAGTTAATTAGAATAAAAAATCAAATTTGGGTTAGAGCTATGAATTATTCCAATTTTAGGAGGTGATTAATGGGGTGTTGGAGGTGGAATATCGCTTGCCTCTCGGCGGATTATTGATTCTGATGTTTTTATCTAACCCCATGCCAAATTTCGCGCATGGAGCCCATGTGTTAGATATTTATTAATGGTTTTGAATTTAAATAGTTTTGGATTTGGTTTTGAAAGCAAGTGATTGCGTCTAAAGTACATCTCAGTGTGGTCCAAGTTTCATAGTTTTAGGATTTAGGCCTACCGTTTTCTCTGTAGGCTTTTATTCCTATCCCCAAGAATTAGCTAGCCAGCCAGCCAGCCGGAAGGTTTTCAACGATTTTGAATCACTTTTTTAACACAGAACGGGTTATCGAATCGGCTGAATTTTTTTGGTAGGTCATGGACTACATATCAGGTCATATACCGAGTTTCAAGATTGTAAATTTTTCGGGGCGGCGTGTGCAGATAGCTGAAAACCCCCCAACTCGGGTAGGCGTAAACAGGGTCTCGAGTTAGTCATCGCCTAGCAGTCGCGTGCACTTGGCTGCGGGCGACCGACCGTCGCACTAGATAGCAACTATGGTAAACATTCTTATAATATTCGTGTGTAATACATTCACACAGAACACATCTCCCCCCCCCCCCACCCCCGTGTCTACCATTTACTTATACACATAGGTATATTTGTAGGCACTACATTAAAATGTAATAACAAATGTAAACACATTGATGAATGATTATTATACGTATTAGAATACGCCCATTGAGGACCTATTTTGTTTAAGTCAATTATTTACAACATATATATATATATAAATAGTAAACAATATTATGCACGCGCTCAGGGGATGGGACATGAATCATTTTCTACGTTTTTTAAACGTTTTAATTTTACTATTTATGACACATTAACAATACATTATGTAGGTTTTTTAACCATGTGTTGTGATGGAAAGTAACTCAAGATACACAGTTCTTATTATCTCGGGATATGAACCTCATTCTAACCAAGCAATGCGGACTGTCGATTACTATCGCAATGTTTACTTTGTCGTTGAATGAATATTGATCTGAGTGATAATCTCGTTTTAGTTCTAAACAAATAAATTTTAAACAGAGTGGACGGATGGACCTATTATTATACTTTCACGTGTGTATTTGTTTATGAAACAGGGAAGGCCTACTGAGAAGAGCTATCATTTTAAACACAATTTGAATATTGCTTCAAATATGCAATTCAGATTGTAAACAAATAAATAAATAACATACAAATCGAGATTAAAATATTCAATGCACTTATTTTTATGTGCACGCAAACCTATTGTAACCCTAAGCCATTCAAAACCACGATCCCCCGGAGTCGGAGCGGACAGGTAAACTCAAACATATTCGCTGGCGCCAGTTCCCTTTGTAAGATGCTGCATGATTGACAACTGCACTACTAGTACTAGTCGGTAGAGCTGCTAGCAACTTTACCGATAATACGAAGGAAAGGAATTCTACCACCCATGATACGGAGTCTTAACCTACTAGGCCTATAACAAATGGGTACCTAAAAAAAATATACATTTTATATAATTATATATCGGTGATGGATTTGCTGAGAATGAGTGAGGCAATTAATACACATTTTGTGAGTTTGTAAGTGGGTGCATCTGTGTTTCATTCGTTTTAGACCGTTAGGTGGCTCTTAACCCCCCCTCCCCCCCCTCGATCTAATGCTACCATATGTTTTCTTAAAGGAAATTAATCAATCTTTCCATTTCTGCCTGTTTGCCAATTGGCAGCTGGGGCGTTTAGACGGTAGGGGTGTCCAAAGTCACATATGCAAATATATGTTAAAATATTTTTTCTAATGCAAATTAATCTTCATTTTATAATTTGATTGCAAGACCTAACATCATACATGATGTCAAACATAATACACCTACTGATTTGCTATATGTTTACACAGGGTTGTCCAAAAAAGTCACAAATTAGTATGAAACTTGTGGCGGCCATTCTTTCATCTGTACGTATATAACCCCCTCGAACTTATAACAGTGTGTGTTTTCTCACAGCTGAAACTATGTTCTTCTCATGCATGCATGTTTGTCAGTTAACATCTGGGGCGTTTAGACGATAGGGGTGTCCAATGTCTCATATGCAAACATATGTTCATATATTTTTCCTAGGTAAAGTTTATCTGCATTTCATAATTTGTTTGCACAACCTAACCTTGTGCACGATGTACAACCCTAAAACAACACTCACGGATTTGTTTATGGTATAAACAGGGTTGTCCAAAAAGATATATGATGTTATGCAACATATAGCAGCCTTCTTACATCTGTATGGAAATCATCCCCTCGACAAAAAAAGGCCTTTAAGCGAAATATATGTAGATGCATTTT
>JAMZAV010011030.1:0-20754 GCA_024449915.1 Sweltsa coloradensis | reverse complement strand
AAGTAAAATAAAACAGAACTCACCTTGTTCAAAATGGTTTTGACACATGGTCCATAGATGACAGCCAGCTGGCACCGAGCGACCGGCTGTCCCTCTGATCGCTGCCATCAAGGAAGAACTCCGCAAGTTCCAGGACACCCCGGCCTGCACCTACTCTCCCCGTGCAGCTAACACCCAAGTAATTGGACAGACTCAGTGAAGAACGCTACGTTGAATACAAGTGTTACGTTAAACAAGTACAAAAAACTATGTTTTTGTTACATTTTCATTTTCTATGGACGTAAGTTCGGTATTATTCTCAAGTCACTAGATCTTCGGTGAACAACAAACTTTGTGAAACTAGTCTTTGAAAAACTGAAAATGTAGATATAAAATGTGTAATAATTAATAATAAACATGAGATATTGTAGCTTTCATGACTCTTAGAACTTGGATGAGTTCTGGATGATCCTTCGGCTGGTGCATCGTGTCGATGATAAGGCATTACTTGACGTTTCGCCATCCATGTTGGGTGGCTTCTTCAATGACTGACATTTGGGAGGGCAGGCCTGCGGTCGTCAGAACCAGACACAGGCAAGTGCTGGGCAGGGGACGAGTTGGGGCGGGCGAGCGACCTGTGGTGGCATGTGAGCAAATAAGACCGCGGCAGGCAAGGGGTAGGCAGGTGTCGTGGAGCGCTGCAGTTGGGATCCCTTGCAGTTGGGATACCTTGAATTGCAGTTGGAACCTTGCAGTTGTGAATACCCACAATGCCCATGATATTGCAGTCGGATACCTGCAGTTGGGATACCACACATGTCCGATTTGTCAGTTGGGATACCCTGCCGTTGGGATATGTGATGTTCTTGACCAAGTGCATGTATTAACAGTTGCTGGCTGAAGTCCGGTAAGAGTCATCTTTTTAATCAAACAAGAAAAAAATGTATTGGTGAGACAACAAGATATTCAATACTATATTATCATATAATATATTCTTTTTAATTAATTTTTGGATCTAATTTTCAATGTCTGTTGTTATTTTTTAAACTTGTTTGTCGTAATTTTGTGTATAGTTAGTGTACATGTTATTATTTAATATAAATATTGTCGATTTGTCCTCTATTCATTAGTTTTGGTAATTTATTTATTCACAACTTATTAAAATTATACAAAAAACTTGTTATTTTTGGTATAATTTTTTTTAAATTTCGGAATTGTAGTAAATAATAATGAATTGTTTATTGACGAAATATATTATTAACGGCAATTCGTGTGTAAAACGCAATTAATTTACTTTAGTTCGATATATCAACTCTTTACGCTGTAGCCGTTTCTAGAGAACTACTCAAAGCAGGCAGTGGTATCCAGCTTCAGCTACTTGACTTTGAAAGTAGCCCTAGGAGCTTGACTTTTTAGATACTTTTACTCAAGTTGTGGCAGCCTACTTAGAAAATAGTGTAGCAACGCGACTTTATCAGCTACTTTCGTTTTTTTGTCACCATTGGAGCGACATACGGAGTAAAACGTTTTTTCATGTTGATCATAAGCGCCGGCCTACGGCCTAGTTACGTGAAATTGAATGATTATAAAGTCTCTCCACGACTCCTTCAAAGTCATATAAAGAACGACTGTGTTCGTATGGTGAGCCATAAGATCATGTGAAGACGACAATTGATTATTAGTGAAATGGGAGCAGGTGGGATTCTCAAACTCTTCTATCACCTCACTACCTACATACAGAGGAGCGTAAAAAATTAAAAAAAAAAATATGTATGATATTTATCTCTACACGAGTAGATGAGAAAGTGTGAAACTGCATAGCATGATGCAGTTGTTATCATTTGTGGGTTCATTGACTAATGTTGATTTTTTGCAACGTGTAGTTTGTTTAAATTAGAGTAGTCCGATTTTAATACAGTTACATGTTCATAGTAGCTTCGCTACTCGCTACTTTACTACCTTTTTTCAAAGTAGCACGCAAAGTGCGATACTCAACTCGATGACTATTACCAAGTAGTAGTAGGGGTCGGGGGAATGGGGCGGTAGGTTTACTTAAAACAACTGTTTCCAGAACTTATTTTTATATTTTTTACTTAAAAAAAATGAAGTTACATTACAAACAATTATTATTTTAATAATTTATATATATATTTACCTAGTGGCCAACGTCGTCGTTGACTGCTCCCCCCCCCCCCCCACCCCCGTCCTCCCCACCCCCCCCGCCCCCCCGCGCCCCACATTTTCGACTCGCACGTCGGCTTGTGACCCACCATAATTAGTCGTTAGTTTTCACTACAAACACACGGACGTATCTGGGTTTCATATATACTGCAACTGCCGCACCTTGGCCCCGTCCCGACCCACTCCTCGCGGGACGCCCCTGCTTGGTGTGTCTGGTTGGACATTATGCATGGGATGGATTGGAGTCAATACAACACGAAGGACATCAACAAAAGTAAACGTATACCATTAGAGGTTATTGTATAATATATCAAACCACAAACAGGAGCGTCACTAAATTCGGGATTCTTTCCAAAAAAAGGGCGGGGGATAGCGACGAGGATACTCCGAGATCAATTGTTAATCTCGATAGTATTGTCACCTAAACCTCACAAACTTGTCAGTTACTTGCAACCCGATCCATTGTTGCGCACGTTGATGACAACCTTCGTGATTAATGCCTAGAAACAAGTAATATTGAAACGCGTTTTATTTTATCGGCCAAAACTGATTATACTCATTATGTTATCTTTCATTGGCTTCCTTCTACAATTTTTATACATGCCTTATAGCAACATACACATTTCGTAGGGATATATTTGTTGACTATGGCGTACTGTCACTTTTACGATGTGCCCCACAAATCTGATTTTCAATGCTTACAATTACGAAAATATTGACAAATAATACAAATTACAAGATTTTTTAGTTAATCTTTAATAAAGGTTAAAGGGCACTCTATAACGAAGTACATTCCAATATTTTGTATGGTTGTGGGACTGGTGGATGTGCAATGTTGAACGTGAGTCATCTTTCCAGTGACCTATACTCTTCGGGATCTGCCCGGACTGTCTCATTTTTTAGCAATGTCCTCGACGTTGTGAATACATTTTTTAAAGCACTCTGATGTCCCGATATATAGCGCGTCCGATGTTGACCCAAATTTAATTGACTAGTATTGAAGAGCAATGACCTAAAGATACTAGTAACTTACTTTTGACGACGGACTGCCTGTACAATATAATATATAGTATAATATATATATATAGATATATATGGGCAATCAACCGAAGAATCCCATCTACATATATATATATATATATTATATATTTATTATTTTTATTTATTTTGTTCTATTTTATTTAATAATATAATACGAAGGGTATACTTATAAGCTACCCATGAATGAATCATACATGACTCAGTTCTGTGAAGTAATCTTCATATAATAGAGGATGATTTGCAATTTATGAAATGCTTTAAAGTTTAAATCATAATTACCATATCGCAGATTAGTGTACACGTACCACAGATAATTAATATCACACATACTGGGCTCATCCAATCTGTTATTTGTGCCCGTACACTCTGCCTTCATAAATCATAAATCATAATCATAAACGTTGATGAAGTTGGGTCGTTTTGAGGCCAGAGTAGTATATTGAGCATCTCTTATTGGATGAGCGTAGGCGGGCGAAAGCGACAGATTCCATTTCAACTAGCGCGGGAGAAAAAAAACTAACCGGAATGTTTTTTTTCTTTCTTTTTTTTTGTATTTTTGTGTCCTGTGAACACGATTCTCGGCTAAACCAATACTCACATTCTCGATGAAATTTTATGGAGGTCTGTGAAATCTCTGAAGCGAAGAACTGCACGGGGAGGAAAAATTGATCGAAAAATTATTATTCTGCATGAAAATCGCAATTTTTAACGATTTTTTTTCGATTTAAAAAAAAAATCTTCGACTAATATACATCTACATGCGTTATTCCGATTGTACTGAGTTTTTTCACCAGAACCCTAATTATTATGAATAATATATTCGTGTGAAATTTGAGCGCAATCGAAAATTATTTTCTTATGAAATCGCCTTATTATAAAACGAATTTTAAAAATTTTTAAAACATTCTTCGACTTAATAACCCTACATGCTCTTATCCATTGTAATGGTTTTTTCCACAAAGACCTTACTTTTTATGAATTAATATATTCTGTGAAATTTGAGCGCATGATCGAAATCTAGTTCTCAGTATAATAGCATTTTTAACGATTTTTTTCATCTTTTTAACATTCTTCGACCGAATAAACACCTACGATGCTTTTATCAGATTGTAATGATTTTTCACAGAACTTTAATTTTATGAGTTTGATATATTCGTGTGACATTTGAGGCGTAATCGAAATTATCTGATTAAGAAAATATCGCATTTTACGCTTTGTTTCGTTAAACAAAGTTACGCTCATACCATCAACGATCAGGCGGGACTTAAGCGTTTTCCCCTAGTAGGAATCGATGCCATATTCACATCCCCGTTTGCCCAAACCAAACCCGACCGCCAAGGTTCTTGTATCTTTGTACCCCCACATACTCACGAATTTATACTAACCCTCCAGCACTGCATCCGACTATAAGTATAAGTCACGAATATGCACACTTTTCTAAGACAATCTGTTATGGGGTCGTAGTAATATTATAATGTGGGCGTGACTGTGGCGATTGTTGTATTAATGAACTCGTTTTATATGTACGTTGCTTCATTGGTCGATTGGTTCACTGCGATCGGATTGACACTAGAAATTAACATGTGCGTCGGTGTACATGTTTAGACACGCGTCAACATAAGTAGTTTTAAATTCTTGATTGATTGATAGTGCTTAACTGTCTCATATTAATTGCCCTTTGGCTAATCGAAACATGTAGTGGTGATAGATGAGGATGAGGTTTGACAAGGGGGAGGGGAAACCCGTACTCGGCAAGTAGCCTACTTCTTTCGAAAAGTACCAATGGTACTCCAAACCGCTTAACGGCCATCGGAAAGGACGGCGTAACATTGACAGTCATATAGTTCCTCCACTGAACCCGGACTGCCCGGTCAGCACGTCGCAGGATAACAAAGCCGTTAAACTAGCTTTCGAACCCTCCATCTGCTCTAAGCCAGTCGGTTGCAGAACGCAACAGATAATAATAGTTTATTAATGGGTGAACGTAGAACACATATCAGTGCGGCACCAAGGCCCCCCCCCCCCCGAGCCAAAAATCGTCCCTATATTTTCGTACGCGAGTACGAATAATATTCTTGAATAATTACTAATCTACATAAAGAGGCTTGGGTACTAATGCTCGACGTCTAGAGTGCTAGGCAGTTAAACTTCGTACTTTTCAGATTAAGAATGAATGTAAATCAGGATTTTACATTCTTTTTTTCCACCCTCTGAAACATAACTCATACTAATTTGGACAAGACTACCTAAACTGACTACTAAACTGTCTAGTTGTCTTGTGAATGTTGACTTCCATGACTGCAATCCAACAAAGACTGCAATGTAGCTGTCAAATTTGAAAGATCACATGTGATAAATCCAACAGGTTGTAAAGTAAACGGTTTGTTCTGTTATCCCGTGGCTCAATTTGTAAAGAGCTATGGCCGTTAAGCAGGAGGGTCATTGGGTTCGAACAGTCGAGGGGCTAACTTTTACGACAACTGCTATGAATCAATAACTTGTCCTTAAGTGGCTATGCTTAAAAAGCCTTATATTCATACTGACCCAACTGCATGGGGAAGATGAATGCATTGAACACAATTGTGTTGTGAACATCAATCACTGCCTATGGATATACCAGGCAAGGATGAGGAAAGAGGAAACCATATGAAGGAGGGTTCACAACAAGATGTTCACTCATACAATTTGACAGTCAATTGGTGAAATAATGGTACATAATATTTTTTGCCTGTAGGATATGCTTTATCATTACTCAAAAGTAGGTTTTAAAATTTACTAAAATGGGGCCTTACTTCAAAACACTTCCACTTCACACTTCCACTTGCCACTTCCACTTCCTACTTCCACTGTCACACTTCCGCACTTCCCTTCCAGATTATTTTTTTATTTTTTTTAGGAGCGCAGATAAAGTTCTGTAAAAATCTTAACAAGGTCCGAGTGAGTGCAGTAAGTGGCAGGACGCAGGGTCTAGACTTCGAGGCCCGGGCATGGCGAGTGCTGTGCCAGGACAAACACGAGTGCCATGTCTAATGTTGGTATTCAACCCAGCTTCCTTAGAGTCGAGCATATCGGAGCCTATGTCCCCAACCAGCACGAAGGCAAACACCCTGAACGGCAGGGTCTAGACTTCGAGAGCTCGGGCATGGGCGGTGCTGCATGGACAACACAGAATGCCATGTCTAATGTTGGGATTTCGAACGCCACTTCCTTTAGAGTCGAACGTATCGGAGCTCTTATCGAATACAAGTCCCAACCGCACTAGGCACACCCTGGACGGCAGGGTCTAGGACTTCGAGACCCGGGAGGGCGTGCTGCAGAGGTACGGAACACATAATGCCGTGCCTAAGTTGGGATTCGAACCCACTTCCTTTAGAGTCGAGTCGTATCGGAGCTCAAGTCCTCAACCGCACGAAGCAACACCCCTGGACGGCAGGGTCTAGACTTCTGAGGCCCGGCAGGGCGGGTGCTGGCAAGGACAAACACAGAATGCCATGCCTAAGTGGGATTCGAACGCTTCTTTTAAGAGTCGAGGGCGTGTATCGGATCAAGTCCTCATCCGCACGAGGCAACACCCTGCGCAGTGAGTCTAGTACATTTTGAGACCCGTGCGTGCGGTGGTGCTGGCAAGGCAAATCACAGAATGCCTTGCCTAAGTGGGATTCGAACCTCACTATCCTTTAGAGTCGAGCGTGATCGGAAGCCAGTCCCAACCGCAACGAGGCAACACCCAGTGGGCTGGCATGGTCTTGAGACCGTGCAGTGCGGGTGCTGCAAGGACAAACACAGAATGCCTTGCAAAAATGGGATTCGAACTCACTTCCTTAAAAGTCGAGCATATCGAGCGCAAGTCCCAACCGCACTCGAGGCGACACCCTGAACGCAGGGTCTAGACTTCGAGGCCCGGGCAGGGCGATGCTGCTAAGGACAAACCACAGAATGCCTTGCCTAATTGGGATTCAAATCCACTTCCTTTAGATTCGAGCGTATCGAAGCCCAGTCACAACACATATGAGGCAAAACCCTAGGACAGGCATGGTCTAGACTTCGATGCCGCCGGGCAGGGCGGGTGGCTGGTGGCAAGACAAACACAGAATGCCATGCCTGTGGGGATGCAAAGCCCTTCCTTTAGAGTCGAGCGTCGTTATGGAGCAAGTCCCAACAACATGAGGCATAAACCCCTGACGGCAGGGGTCTAGCTTCGAGCCCGTGCAGGGCGGTGGTGCTGCATGAGAGCAAGGTCGAAACACAGAATGCCATGCCTAAGTGGGATTCGAACCTACTTCTTAAGAGTCGAGCTGTATCGGAGGCGCAAGTCCCATGCGCACATGAGGCAACACCCTGGACGGCAGGGTCTAGACTTCGAGGCCGCGGCTAGGGGTCTGGTAGTTGCAAGGAAACAAACAGCAGAATGCCATGCCTAAGCAAGTGTGTATTCGACGCTACTTCTTTAGAGTCGAGCGTATCGAGAGGTGCCGAAGTCCAACCGCACGAGCAACACCCTGACGGTGTCAGGGTCTAGACTTCGAGGCCCGGGTCGAGGGCGGGTGCTGCAAGGACAACACAGAATGCCAATGTCTAGAGTTTGGATTCGAAACCCCACTTCTTTAGAGTCGAGCGTATCGGAGCCAAGTCCCAACCGCTACGATAGGCAACACACGCCCTGACGAGGGCAGGGTCTAGACTTGAGACCGTGGCAGTGCGGGTGCTGCTAGACAAACACAGAATGCCGTAATGCCTAAGTGTATTCGAAGCTCACATTCCTTTAGAGTGCGAGCGTATCGAGAAGCCAAAGTCCGCACCGCACGAGGCAAACACCGTCCTGGACGGCAGGTCCTAGACTTCGAGACCCGGGCAGGGCGGGTGCTGCAAAAGGACATCAACACAGATGCCATGCCTAAGTGGATTCGAACCCGACGTTCTCTAGAGTCTAGCACACTATCGGAGACCAAGTTCCGACCGCACGAGGCAAACACCCCTTGACGGCAGGGTTCTAGACTTCAGCCCGGCAGGCGGGTGGCTGCAGGACAAAACACAGAATGCCTATGCCTAATTTGGGATTCGAATCCGGCACTTCTTTTAGAGTCGAAGCGTATCGGAGCCAAGTCCCAACCGCACTAGGCAGACACCTGAGGACGGCAGGGTCTAGACTCAGGCCGGGCAGGGCGGGTGCTGAGGACAAACACAGAATGCCTTGCAAAAATCGGATCAGAACATCACTTCCTAAAATAGTTCGAGCATATCGGAGTCTGTCCCAACCGCACAGAGGCAACACCCTGACGGCGAGGTCGAGACTTTCGAGGCCACGGGCAGGGCGGGTGTTGCAAGGACACACATCACGTAATGCCGTGCCTAAGTGGGCTTCGAACCTACTTCTATTTGAGTCGAGCGTATCGGGGCCAAGTGTCCCAACCGCACGAGGCAACAACCCCTGGACGGCATGGGGGGGGGGTCTAGACTTGAGACCCGTGCGGTGCGGGGTGCTGGCAAGGACAAACACAGATGCATGCTAAGTGGGATTCGAACGCTACTTCTTTTAGATCGAGGGCGTATCGTGGCCTAAGTCCAACCTGCACGAGGCAACACCCTGGACGCGTCAGGGTCTATAGACTTCGAGGCCCGGGCAGGGCGGGTGTTGCAAGGACAAACACAGAAATTCCATGCCTAAGTGGGATTCGAACCCACTTCTTTTAGAGTCGAGCGTATCGGAGCCAAGTCCAACTCGCACGAGGCCACCCTTGAACGGCAGGGGTTTAGACTTTTGGAGTCCGGGCCGGGCGGGTGCTGCAAGACAAACACAGATGCATGCCTAAGTGGGATTCGAACCGCCACTTCCTCTGATCGAGCGTATCGGAGCGCAAAGTCCGCAACCTGCACGAGGCAAACACCCTGGAGGGCCAGGGTGCTAGACTCGAGGCCCCCGGGCCAGGGCGAGTGCTGCAGAGGACAAACACAGAATGCCGATGTGGCCTAAGTGGGATTCGAACTCACTTCCGTTAGAGTCGAGCGTATCGGAGCCAGAGGTCCCAACATCGCACGAGGCAACACCCCTGGACGGACTAGGGTCTAGACTTCGAGGCCCGGGGCAGGGGCGGTGCTGCAAGACAAACACAGAATGCCTGCTAAGTGGAAATGTTATTTGCCGGGCTGCACAGATAAACCCTGAATGGATGTTTTTTTGTCCACAGACAGCCCTACATAAAAAATTATTTACAAAGATCAGGTACCGGTCATAAATGGAGCTTTCGCTTATTTTGTAGTTAGTTTAAAACCTTACCTGGTTTACTACTCTTGTATTGATCATCAACGAACATAAAAATAAAAATTTAAGTAAAATTGTCCCATACTCCATTTAAACTGAAACAGAATGAAATTCTCCAGATTTTACGAACAAGTGCTCTCATCTCCAACCCTTAGTAAAGATTAGAGTGAAAACAAAAATTTGGGTTTTTCACTCAAATTTAATGTTTTTTTAGTCACAAAAAACCCTTTTAAAAAAGAAAAAAAAAAATTTAGGGGGACGGTTTCGAAAATCGTGAAAATTTGTAACAAAATTTTAAATTTAATAAGTTGCAAAACGCACGGAGTAATCATGCCGTATTTGTAGATGCTTCATCAAATGTTGTTAAAAATTTTTAATGCAAAAAAACACCCTGTACTCTACGGGCCTACCGGCCTATATAATCATCCTCCAACTCCATTATTTACAAAAACCGGGGGTAAACGATCTCCCATTACTTAGTTGTTTTAGTTTAGTTAAAAAAATCGTCTAGGCAAAAGCAGTGAAGGATATTTTCAACGCGAGCTCTGCTTTCGTGTGTAAGGGGGTAAAACATTTACAAAACGCGCATTACACAATGAATCTATAAACAAGTTGAAAAACTTTTAAAATTTTCATGGTAAGTACAAGGCAAACATTTTATTTCTTTTAATCTAAAAGACTAGTAGGCATTATGTAAAAATTATTCACTATGGTATACAATATACGTAAATTGAATAGTGATGAGGAAATATTATGGTTATTTTCATTCACGTTCTCTAAACACAAACATCTGTGGTAAAATGTGTTTCGCTCGTTATTTGTAATTATTTTTTTTTATCGTGGGTAGCGGAAAATTCTAGCTTCAAATTTAAGCCATATTTGTTTAAAAGGAATGGTGAAAATATCCTAATTTTTGTTGGATGAGCGTAGCGAGCGAAGCGAAGCGAAGATTCCATTTCACTACACTTGGAGAAAAAAATCCGGTATGTTTTTTTCTCTTTTTTTTCCTGTAATTTTGTGTGTTTGTTAACACGATTCCGGCTTTTTTCTTTTCTGGAGGCCTTCTAAATCTCTGGACTTACAACTGCCACATTTTTGAGCGCAATCGAAAGATTATTTCTCATGAAAATCGTAATTTTACGATTTTTTTTGTTTTTCTTAATTTTTCTGTTTGTATTTTTGTGTGTTTGTTAACACGATTCCGGCTAAATTGATACTTCAATCGCGATGAAATTTTCTGGAGGCCCTTGAAATCTCTGAACTTAGAACTGCCACGTTTTTGAGCGCAATCGAAAAATAATTTCTTCTTAAAATTGCAATTTTACGATATTTTTGGATTAAAAAAAAAATCTTTGACTTATTACACTTACATTCTTTTTCCGATTGCAATGATTTTTTTACAGAACCTTAATTTTATGAATTAATATATAAGTGTGAAATTTGAATGTAATCGAAAAATTATTTCTTATTAAAATCGCAATTTTACAATTTTTATTTATTTTTAAAACATTCTTCGACTTTTCACACCCACATGCTATATCCGATTGTAATAATTTTTTCACAGAACCTTAATTTCATGAATTAATAGATGGTTGTGAAATTTGAGCGCGATCAAAAAATAATTTCCAATGAAAATCGCAATTTTACGTTTTTTTTGTTTAAAAAACAAATTGTTCGACTTATAACACCTACATGCTTTATCCGATTGCAATGATATTTTCACAGAACCTTAATTTTAGTAATTTTTATATTTGTGTGAAATTTGAGCGTAATCTAAAAATAATTTCTCATGAAAATCGCAATTTTACGCTTTTTTCGTTTAAAAAAACATACGCTCATCCAACAACGCGCCTGAAAAAGCGTTTGCGAAGCTTCCTAGTTAAAATTAATTTATAGTAAGTACTCATTCGTTGTATTATATCTTGGAAAATATTTATTTGCTTGTAATAAGACCAATGAGTAATGGCTACCAGCGGTAATTTAAGCTGAAACGAATTCCAGCTTGGTTTTCAAATTTATCCCAAACTTGTACTTAGCCTACACTAAATCAAATTTTTTAGTAACGAGTGTTACGTTGTGGATTGGATAACGCTAAAATAAAATTGATTCCCTGCTGGCTAAAGCATGGTTACCTGGTTTGATATTACCATAGAGTTTAGCTTATTAGACGAGTGAGCGCAGCTAATGAAGTCTACAAATCAAGATAAAAGGCGCTTCTTCTGTGATGATGTGTGTATGTGTGTGATTGTTGCTTTTAACAAAATGAGGAAAATCCATTGTGATTTAAACCTACAAGAAATAATAAATTGGAAAACAGGATGAAAATGAGTAGGGTTTAATTTAACGACAATGGCTTTGTTCAAAAAGATTTTATTTTTAGTATCATGCGGTGACCAAGGTGTGTCGAATCTTTCACGCTCAAGGTTCCCCCAAATTCCTCTGGGAGATTGAGTAAACCTTGCAATCTTTACACGTATTTCGTACTGACTAGTGGTTATGTTTTCCATAGTATTGTATGCATTTCAAAACATGTTCAATAAATTTTGAAATACAATCTAGAAATTAAAGAATCTATATCGACCGGAGATTTGAACCCAGGTCTTCCTCCTTTCTGGTATGGCGCTTTAGCCAACTAGACTAAGAAAACGCGCGGAGTCATGTGTAGAGTACCTGCAAACATTTTGCATTCAAGTTCATTGATATAGGTATGCTTTTGAGTTTAGTTAAGGGCCCGTCATCTGTAAGGCCACAATGCGCCACTCTAGCCTATGATTGGCTATAGGGACGAAAGAAACATAAGGTATAGGGGGATGAAAGGGATTGTTACCGGGTACTCAACACATGGCTCACTTACTCGTCTAACAGCGACCTTGGCGTTTCCTAGTAAGTATCCCCCCAAATACAACAAATTGTAAAAAAAAAAACGGCAGCCAAGCTCTCCTTCCAAAGTTTTTCGGCTGTGAATGCTGTGTTGAGCCAAGCATTTCATTCTTTCCTCCCTATAGTGAGAGCTGTTAGCGGAAAAATATTGCAAATCCGGATACCAGCGCCAAATTTTGCATGGGGGTAGATAAAAATAGCAGAATTATAAATCCGCCGGGAGGCAAGCATATTCTTTCACCCCAACACCCCCTTTAAATCATCCCCTAAAATTAGAATATTCATACCCCCTCCTAACCCAAAAAAGAATTTTTATTCAAATTAGTTATTAAATTATGTTTTAATGTGTTTTTAACCCAATCGGCCTATTCTCATTTCCTAAACCACATATTTCAACCCCCATCCCTAATTGTTTATAATTTTTTTACCTTGATTTCCAGCATTTACCAGTGAGGCACCTAGGGAGTTATCAGGTGAATTTGGCATGATGGTTCATAATAACCTGAAATAATAATCCGCCGGGAGGCAAGCGATATTCCACCCCTTTTGTTCTCTACCACCCTTAACTTTGGGAAAAACGTAAGGTAGTATTTAATACATTTTGAATATTTCAATTGCTGATTAAAATTATGTTTCGATGTGTTATAGTCCAGTCAACAAATCATTCATACAAACAAACAATTTTTTCACCCCCAACCCTAATAATCATACTTTTAGTGACAAACACTGTTTAGTAAGTTCCCAAACATGAAATTTGGCATGGTGGTAGATAAAAATATAAGAATTACTATTCCGTTGGAGGAAACAATATTTTACCCCTAGTGCCCTCTATCATCCCTTAAAATTGGATTTGGTACTAGGTCGTTTCAATACATTGAAATTATTAAAATTATTCCAATAATATTATGCTCAAGCATGTTTCCATCCAATCAACCTAATTTCTCGTGTTTTTTTCTACCCCCACCCCTAATAATGATTTTTTTCATCAACACTTATTAGCATGAAATTTAGCATGGGGATAGAACGAAATATAAGAATTACTATTCCGTTAGGGAGGCAAACGATGTTTCACCTCTAGTGCCCTCTATCATCCCTTAAAATTGGATTTTGTACTAGGTCGTATTCTATACATTGTAATTATTAAAATTATCCAAGAATATTATGCTCAAGCATGTTTCCATCCAATCAACCTAATTTCTCGTTTTTTTTTTTACCCCCACCCCTAATAGTGATTTTTTTCATCAACACTTATTAGCATGAAATTTGGCATGGTGGTAGATTTAAAATATAAGAATTACTATTCCGTTGGGAAGTAAACGATATTCCGCCCCAAGTACTTCCCTTAAAATTGGAAAGAGTGTTCAATGATTCCTTTTTTTTCATGGTGTTTATCTGGAAGAAAGTATTCAATTAAAATCTAATTAAATTCAATAGTTTTGGTTTATTTAAGAAATACAATAATAAGCATGTTACATGCGTTGGTATCTATGATTACATGGTGGTATTTTCGTACAATTTGTTACGATTTTTGGGTTGTGATATTACACTGTCACTTTAGACAAACAAACCGTCATTTGTTTAGAAACTGCATTAAGAAAAGAAGCAGCTATAAAATACCACCTTGTACCATGTAATCATAGATACAACGCATAACATGCTTATTATTGTATTTCTTCAATAAACCAAAACTATTGAATTTTAATTAGATTTTTAATTGAATACTTTCTTCCAGATAACCACCCATGAAAAAAAAACGAATCATTGAACACTCTTTCTAATTTTAAGGGATGTACTTGGGGTGAAATATCGTTTACTTCCCAACGGAATAGTAATTCTTATATTTTTATCTACCACCATGCCAAATTTCATGCTAATAAGTGTTGATGAAAAAAATCACTATTAGGGGTAGGGGTAAAAAAAATCACGAGAAATTAGGTTGATTGGATGGAAACATGCTTGAGCATAATATTATTGGATAATTTTAATAATTACAATGTATAGAATACGACCTAGTACCAAATCCAATTTTAAGGGATGATAGAGGGCACTAGGGGTAAAATATTGTTTTCCTCCCAACGGAATAGTAATTCTTATATTTTTATCTACCACCATGCCAAATTTCATGTTGGTAACTTACTAAACAGTGTTTGTCACTAAAGTATGATTATTAGGGTTGGGGGTGAAAAAATTGTTTGTTTTGTATGAATGATTTGTTGACTGGACTATAACACATCGACTCTAATTTTAATCAGCAATTGAAATATTCAAAATGTATTAAATACTACCTTACGTTTTTCCCAAAGTTAAGGGTGGTAGAGAACAAAAGGGGTGGAATATCGCTTGCCTCCCCGGTGGATTATTATTTTTCAGGTTATTATGAACCATCATGCCAAATTTCATGCTGATAACTCCCTAGGTGCCTCACTGGTAAATGCTGGAAATCAAGGTAAAAATTTTATAAACAATTAGGGATGGGGTTGAAAAAATGTGGTTTAGGAAATGGGAATAGGCCGATTGGGTTTAAAAACACATCAAAACATAATTTTAATAACTAATTTAAAAAAAAAATTCTTTTTTGGGCTAGAGCTATGAATTATTCTAATTTTAGGGGATGATTTAGGGGGTGTTGGGGGTGAGATATCGCTTGCCTCCCGGCGGATTTTTAATTCTGATATTTTTATCTACCCCCATGCAAAATTTTCACGCTGGTATCCGGATTTGCAATATTCAAGTGTTCCTTCCCCTTTACAGCTCTCACTACTAGTTTCGCATTGAAAAGAAGTAAAATCATTTTGCCTGTTAACGAGCGCCAAGCCAACCATTTTCGTGGTAAAAACAGTAAAGAATTTAAACTCAAAATCATAAAAAATTACTTGGCCATTGACTTTTTAGAGTCCTCTTACCAAATTCAATGGCCAAGTAATTTTTTTTTGTGATTTTGAGTTTAAAATTTTTACTTTTTTTACCACGAAAATGGTTGGCTTGGGCGCTTGTCAACAGGCGAAATAGATCTTACTTCTTTTCAATGCGAAACTAGGGAGAAAGAATGAAATGCTAGGCTCAACTTCTATATCTCACAGCATTCACAGCCGAAGACTTTGGAAGGAGAGCATGGCTGCCGTTTTTTTTTTTTTTTTTCAAATTTTTGTATTTGGGGGATATCACATCTTTTTGTTGTTTGTTTCATATCAAGGCGTGAAACACGTGAAATACGTGTAAAGGTGGATACAGTGCCTTTAAACTAGATTGTCTAGAAATAAAAGCTACCATCTTTTGTTTTTGTTTACAATCTGTAGTTGGCAATATATAATGTTTTTATTAAATTTCCTATGGTAAATGTCGTCTTGGGTTTTTGTGTGAATGATTTGTTGACCGGACATTGACGCATAATTTTAATCAGCAATTAAAATATTAAAATTGGATTAAATACGACCTAACGTTTTCCCCAAAGTTAAGGGTGGTAGGGAACAGTGGGGGTGAAATATCGCTTGCCTTCTGGCGGATTATTATGTTTCATATTATGTACCATCATGCCAAATTTCATGCTGATAACTCATTCGGTGCCTTCATGGTGAATGCTGGAAATCAAGGTAAACATAATATAAACTATTAGGGATGGGGGTTGAAAAAATGTGGTTTAGGAAATGAGAATAGGCCGATTGGGTTAAAACACATTAAAACATAATTTTAATAACTAATTTGAATCAAAACTCAATTTTAGGTTAGAGCAATGAATTATTCCAATTTTAGGGGATTATTTAAGGGGTGTTGGGGGTGGAATATCGCTTGCCTCTCGGCTAATTATTTTTCATATTAGTATGTACCATCATGCCAAATTTCATGCTGATAACTCATTAGGTGCCTTCATGGTGAATGCTGGAAATCAAGGTAAAAATATTATAAACTATTAGGGATGGGGGTTGACAAAATGTGGTTTATATAATGAGAATAGGCCGATTGGGTTAAAACACATTAGAACATAATTTTATTAACTAATTTGAATAAAAATTCAATTTTGGGTTAGAGCTATGAATTATTTTAATTTTAGGGGATGATTTAGGGGGTGTTGGGGGTGGAATATTGCTTGCCTCTCGGCGGAAGTATGTGAGTCTGAGTACATCTAAGTGTGGTCCAAGTTTCATAGTTCTAAGATGTACCGTTTTCTCTGTAGGCTCTTATTCCTCTCTGGAGAATCCCCCCCCCCCACCACAACCAACCAACCAACCAACCAACCAACCAGCCAGCCGGAAGATTTTCGTCGATTTTTACGCACTTTTTTAACACAGAACGGGTTATCGGATCGGGCTGATTTTTTTTTTGTATGTCATGAACCACATATCAGGTCATATACCGAGTTTCAAGATTGTAAATCTTTCGGGACGGCGTGTGCAGATAGCTGAAAACCCCCCAACTCGGGTAGGAGTAAACAGGGTTGAGTTATCATCGCCTACTAGCAGTCGCGTGCGCTTGGCTGCGGGCGAACGACCGTCGCCCTAGATACTAGCTCCAATGAAAGAATGCAGATGCTCTGTAGTGGTGGTATGAATGCGCGCGGTAAACGGAATGTCGCCTTTGTGTATGAAAAGAGAAATAAATATATTTTACCGACGCAAGCAAAAATGAACTGTCGTAGATCATTGAGTTCTTCTGTGTGCAAGATCCACGCTGAGCTAGCGTGAATAGAGTTTACAAAGTTGTTATGTTGGGAAAACAATTTCGAGCTATCTGCATTCTTTCGTTGTGGAGTGAAGCTGGGTTATACTATATATTATTTGGTTTATTGTTAAGCCTCTTTTACATTCTTTGTTACATTACATGTAACACGTCATTGTGTAGTGATTATATTATGTAATTGTATTTTGTATTTGGTAATTGTAATTTCATGTAGCCTATTAATTATAAAATAGCAAGTTAGGTTGATTGTGCAAAGTGCCAGGTGTAGCAAGCTCACTTCCCTGTAGTTACTTCACTGTTATGGAATGTCATCAGTCAGCAGTTTTGTGTAAAGTGTGGCAAAGTGCCAGGTGTAGCAAGCTCACTTCACTGTAGTTGCTTCACTGTTGTGGAATGTCATCAGTGTGGCTGGCTGGGAGGACATTCATTCACCAGGTGAGGTAATTAGGCAAGAAGTTACTTGACTAGAGTCCAGGACAGGTGGCAGTCTGGGTTTTGGCATTGGAGTTAGGGTAGGGTCTGGTGTGCTCTCCAAGACAGTTTTAAATTCACATTTATAAATCTGTAACTCTGTATAACAATCACCTAAATTATTCAAGAAATTATTCTACAATAAACCACCAGATTCACAAAAGTAACCCGGCTACAGTCACTGGAAAGAGAAAGCTTTCTTACCATCTGTTTTCTCCAAACCACCCCTAACATCTACTGCGAGGCAGGTTCTGGCTCCCCATGACAAACTACAACCTCCCTTGCCGTAGTCCAGGTTGCAGCCAAAAACCACGTCCTTCGAAGAGTCCAATCCGCCCTCGAACTCATCCAACATCTAGACGAGCTACGAGAGATGGAGCTGCATTACAGTTGGGACCACTAAATTAATTAATTAACCTTCCATGCAGGCATGTGGTCCTCCGGGCGGGAGGGTCGCTACAAGTGGCTAGCCCGTGCCCGCGTGCTGTACCCCCGCCTGGTGCTGGCGACCACCCTCTACCGCGTGGTGCTGGTGCACGCCATGGACGTGGTCGCCAACCCCCGGGAACCCCTCGCCGTCTGCGAGAGCGTCATCCTCACCTTCTTCACGCTGATGACCTTCGTGAAGGGCGGCACCCTCATCTTCCAGCGAGGCGACTTCGAGAAGCTGATCGGGGACCTGGAGCGGCTCCACAGCAGAGAACAGCTCTGCGATACGAACCAGCGGCGAATAACCAACAGGGTGCAGAGATATTCCAATGGATTCGTCAAGTACTTTGCCGCATTCGGGACCTTCATGGCGACTTTGGCTACGATCATGCAATTGATCGAAGTCTACCCTAAGAGAACTCTGCAAGATAGGTGAGTTGTCATCTTTAAACTGGAATCGGGACTGAGTAGATTATAAACGTATAAATTTAACCCCAAAATTGATTAATTGTTAATATGGGTCTAATCGTCTCTTTTTATCCCATGTAATATAGTGTCTGCAGTTCTATCACTTATTTTGTAATTCGTAAGTTGTTTCAGTTGATGTTACAGTTGAGATATCACGTAGGTCAGATTGGCTGCCAGTTCCACTTCAGTCTTTAGTAATGTGGTTTTAGTTGTGTATAGGTTGGTTGCAGTGGCGACTCAAGTGGTGAGCATCCCATGAGCCGCCATTGGTTGACGGCCTACTATACTTTCAGAGGCTGGTTTCCATACGACATAAAACCTTCTCCCGTCTATGAGTTGACACTATTCTGTTATTCCTGCACGATGGTCTGGATTGTGAACATGGTGAGCGTAGTCGACTCGGTCATCATGTCACTGTTCGTCCACATAATAGGCCAGCTTCAGATTCTACGCTACAAGCTAACACACATACGTAAATACGCGAAGAAGCGGATAAGAGATAGAAGAAAACAATGTAACTCGAAGCATAACCTAGTGAGAAAATATGAAACGCGAAATGTTGCTTACATACTTGAAAATCTTGGTTCACAATCTCAATGCGATGTGGGACGATTCAATCCACGCACCCCAATGGAACTTCCGAATACAAGGGTTGTTGATGAAAGAATCAACGCTCGACCCAGGAATAGGCCTACTCATGTAACTCCGAGATGTAATTCCCTGCATGGAAGCAGCAACAGGCAGCTTGGGAGGACAGTTGACAGTCGACTGTCATGTCCGTCATGCTGCGAGAAGGCAGCCTCGGTTGATCTGGAGATGCGCAGGTTCCTTAGAGAATGTGTGAAACATCATAATCAGATCATCAGGTAACACAAGGTCAATGCTTGATTCAGGATTAAAGTTTTATTTACGCAACCAGTGTATAAAGTTCAGCATTTAGCAATTTAGAATTAGCATTGTAATAATTTCGATATAGCAATCTTGTATTGTGCGTGGAGATTTTAAACGTGTTCGTTTCAAACTCGTTGGATAATATTTCGCAGCTTGTAATGTGTATAAATAACTAGGAAAACGCTTAAGTCCCGCCGCGTTGTTGGATGAGCGTAATTAGTGCATTGAGCTGCCATGTGTTATGCGAATTTTCTGTTGTTCTGTGAAATAATCATATCTAAGTTGAATTTTTTTTAAAATTAAATTAAATACAAAAAATAACTTAAATTTAAATTTTTAATCAATCGTAATTTTAAAAAAGGAAAAAATCGTAAAATTGCAATTTTCATAAGAAATAATTATTTGATAGCGCTCAGATTTCACACGAATATATAAATTCATGAAATTAAGGTTCTGTGAAAAAATCATTACGATCGGATAAAGCATGTAGGGGCTATAAGCCAAAGAAATTTAAAAAATCGAAAAAAGTCGTTAAAATTTTGATTTTTTAAAGACATTTATCTTTCGATAACGCTCAAATTCACACGAATATATCAATTCATAAAATAAAGGTTCTGTGAAAAAATTATGACAATCGGACAAAGCATGTAGGTCTTATAAATCGAAGAATTTTGTTAAAAATCGAAAAAAATCGTAAAATTGCGATTTTCATGAGAAATAATTTTCCGATTGTGCTCAAAAACGTGGTAGTTCTAAGATCAGAGATTTCAAAGGCCTCCATAAAATTTCATCGCAATCGGAGTATCGGTTTAGCCGGAACGTGTGGACAAACAGACAAAAATGCAACAAAAAAGAAAGAAAGAAAAAAAAACATTCCGGAATTTTTTCTCCATTGTAGTAGAATAAAATCTTCGCTTCGCTCGCTACGCTCATCCAATTAGAATTTGTTAACTTTAGTGTTGGTATGGCAAACCGTCGATATTTCTACTGCTGGGAAACATACCGGCTCACACAGCACTGATTTATAATCACGTACTGTACTTACTGATGCATTCCTTCCTAAACTAGAATTGTGATTAATGCGTGCAGATAAGATACACAGACAGAAAAGTACGTAAAGTTATTTCAAAGCTTTGTCTATCACTGAACACTTTGAGGCATCACTATGCTAACGATAACGTAGTCGATAACTGAGGTTATAAATAATAATTCAAGTCGACCTAAGATGAAAAATACACATTTCGGAAAATATGTCGTCATCAATAGTATGCCCTTACAAATTATTTATCAATGCAAATTTAAAAATTGTATGCACGTTTGTTTTATTCTTTTTGTATCAACCCCCATAGCCTAATCAAAATCAAAACCAGGAAAATGACATTATTATAATTCTATAAAGCAGAATTTGTTTTATTGGTATTACGTATTACTAGGTGATGGCAGTAGATTTCAAATTGCAAAAATGACATTATTATTTTTTT
>JAMZAV010011029.1:0-21280 GCA_024449915.1 Sweltsa coloradensis | reverse complement strand
TTGAAATTATTTTATCATAATATTTAATATAAAAAGATTTAAGGCCCTATATAAATAAACTAAAAATTAAATCATTAATATAATGTTTACATAACAGAGTTTCAGTGGGGGGACATTAAATTTAAGCCGAACAAACCAACCATGTAGGCGCCGACACCATCGACGAGCGAACAATGACCAACTGGAGACCAGCGTATTAAAGTAGGAAACACCGACCAATCAAGCTGGACACGATTCCACCCGCGGACTGTGCCAGAATCAACAAGGCTTATTCGAAACAACATTAGAATTTTCTAAGTGCCTGAATCAACAAGGCTTATTCGAAACAACATTAGAATTTTCTAAGTGCCTCGTTGCTAGGACTTGGGTCTAATCAGAAGTTAAAAAGCTTCGGGCTGTAGCGGGAATAGAACCCTGGACCTTCTGCATTGGAAGCAGATACGCAAACTATACAAGACCGACGAGCCACACATAGCATCACACACTTAATTGTTTCAGTTGAGGGGAGCGTCAACCGTTACCTCATAATGAGCCACTCTAGCTTTGAGGATAGGACACAACCGTGCAGCCAGTACCAGCAACAGGCAAGTGAAAGCCAGAGCTCCCCTCTAGTTTCGTGGAGTAATATGTTTGCGAGATGGACTTTGCCTCTATTCTCGCCTGGTACGATAAGCAGCGCGATGCTCTGGGCTAATTCTCAGCCTGGCCCAGACAGGGGTCAAACTGTTTCTGATGTGAAGAGTAGTGCAGATACTTTAAACAACCTTATTCACATCATTATGGACTTTTATATTTATTTATTTATTATTATTCAATGATCATCACATTATGTTCACAATCATTAGGAATATCACAACGAGCATAGCCCTTTATCACAGAAATGTGTGTGATATCCCTGAATAGTAAATGTAATTAAATTGATATTAAAGTAAATATTAAAGTAGGTAATTAAAATTAACATTTATGTAGCAAGTTTAAACAAAAATAGATAATCAAAAACTTTATAAAAAACTCGACGAATAAACACAATAGTAGGCCACAATAGACCCACAATACAAACATTCAAACAACTTACATTATAAGCCTAACTTATAACATTACGTACATCAAAACATAAAGTTCACAATTATAAAAACATACAGCATTTGAATTGAAAAGAATAATGATAGAATTGTACAAATCTTTTTTAGAAAATAATAATATAGTTTGAAAGTGACAATTAATTGAAAGTGTGAACTTAATTTACTTTAATTTTTTGATTCCCTAAGAAGTTTCTTGAAATCCAGTGCCTTCATGATGAGAGCCTTCAGATCCAGAGCAAGTTCCCTCCACAGTTCTTGTCGCACGAGGATAAAATGGCAGCCTGTATGCTTCAGTTCTTGCAAAAGGAGCATCAATTGCCACCATCTCACCTCGAAGTCTTGACCTGTTTCTACTTTGGAGAATAGTTTTAGTGTTGAGATCAACATCGCCCACTAAGCACTTTCTCAGAAACAGTACATCCATTCTTCTAGGTGATAGGTGATTTCAATTAATTTCAACTAACGGCGGTTCAACCGTTAGGTCATAATGCGCCACTATAGCTAAGGGGATATGGAGAGGTAAATCTCACGCTGGTTTCAGAACCAGCTACGGGTAAGGGGACGAAGGGGGGTTTCTCAAATCGCAGTCGTCATCGTCTTTGTCTTTCGTTCGTCGTGTCATTGTCATCGTTCGCCGGGGGTCGTCAAGGGAAAGGGGGCAAGGTCCCCGACGGCGACGAGGATTGCCAGAGCTCGCCTCTATTTTCGGGTAGTTATATACTTCTCTCTTATTAGCTGATGTTTGCGAGGTGGACTTTTTCTCCTGAATCGTCTTTTTACGATTAGCAAGCCGTGCTCTGGGCCAATTCTGCCTCGGGCCCAGACGGGAGGCTCAAAGTTTATTTGAAATAAGGGCGCGTCAACTGTTACGTTCATAATGTGCCACCCCAAACCTAGGGTTAAGAGAGGTGGGGCATATACTGGTAAGAACCAGCCACGGGTACGGTGAGTCGCCACGGAAAGTGGGAAGCTGCCCGACGACGACCGCCAGAGCTCCGCCTATAGTTTTGGGGTGTAATTCTCCCCTACGAACGGACTGGTCTTCCTTTTTCCTCGGCTGTAGGATAAGCAGAGCCATGCTCAGCGGCTGAATAAACCTACCTGGGCCCAGAGGGGGAGTATGGTTGGTATAGTTCCACTCAAGCGTTGGCCAAATAAAAACAATCGGCAAAGAGGAAAGAAACAAGTTGAAAAAACTGGGGCGCGTCAACCGGTTAGGTCATATTGCGCCGCCTGAGATATTGTTAGTAAAAAATTTGTATTTGCTGTGTGTTTGTTTTTTGTATTGACTTCTTATTATATTGCTTAGTTTATTTTGTATTTTGTTTATTTGGATTAAGGACGCGTCAACCGTATGCCATAATGCACCACTCTTACTTAGGTGGATGTGGTGAGAAAAGTGTCATGCGGGTTTCAGAACCCAGCCACAGGTAGGGTAGAAAGAGGGGTTTCATGTCGCGTTCTTCATTGTCTTTGTCATCCTTCGTTGTGTCATTGTCGTCATCGTCGTCGAGGGGTCGTCAAGAGAAGGGAGGGACGACCGACGAGAACGTGACTTATTCCTTTTCTTTGACAAAGTCAATTCTAAATTACCCAAAAAAAATTATTTTGGTGAACTTGCACAAGATTAAACTTATGCCACCTGCAGGCTCAATGAGATTTCTTACTTGTATACGAAAGTGTTTAAGTAATGGTCGTAAAGCATTTGAAGAAATAATAATATCTAACCACGAGGGAAGCCAAATGTTGTTATTCGCCCCAATCGACAAATATGGTGGCAATCGCTCTACATATGGAAAGAGATCAACACTTTGAGGTATACGTTTATAAATGTCATCTCTGTAGTTGCAGTGCTTTCATTTTCTAGTGCCATCCTCGCTTACTATGCGTTCTCTGGATGTATTTCACCATTCACCAGAAAGAGTAAGCCCGCCAATTTTCTAACTTCAAAATAATCTAAGTTTTTCAGAATGTGTGTGTGTTCACGTGGATCAAACGATTTGGCGCAAATATAGTATAAAATTGGAAAATTTTAAAATGTGCGTATTTACTATTTGATAACATAGGCCTTTATCCACCACAAAGCCAAGTGGGGAGATGACGACGACGTGAGAAACTAGGGGGCTTCAACCGGTTGAGTCAAATTGACAGCCTGTGATATTTTAAAGTTGATGAGATAGTTAATGGGGTGTTTGATGATTATATTGTTTTTTTTAAATGTATATATAAAAATTAAAATGATGACGATAGAAATAGCACAACCAAAGTTATTTATGTGATGGAAATAAATACATAAATGTGTATGATGTGAATTAAATTTTTGTTAAATAGATTACTTTGGATGAGAAGTTAGAAAATTTGTCACTGCTATCATAATGAAGAAGATCTTAAAATGAATTGGGAGGGATCAAATTTTCGTGCGGGAAGGCATCATATTTGGCACATTCTGATAGCAAATTTAATGTACGGTTAAAGGTACATCACATTTGTCACATACGGGAATAATGATTAAATTAAAGAATATTTTCTGTATTGAATTTGTTCTTATCGTAACAAATCGTTGGACTGTTTTTCTCTTATAATGCCTTCCAAGAGTTGTCAAGCTTTTAAATTGCATTGCGAGTACAAACAATACATAAATAAAAAATAAATAATTAAATTGTTTTTTAGAGTCTACCCACCCCAGTAAGTAGTAGTCGTCCGGTAGGACATTAATGGAAGGGGAAATGTCTGCTACGACGATTGTCAGTGCTCGCGACTAATTTCGGGGAGTAAAATCCATTAATATACTTTTTGATATTTAAAAAGATGGACTTTATCCATTTTCCCCTCGTTTAACGATTATAGCAGAGTTTCATGCCCTATGCCAATTTCTACACCGGACCTAGAAGGGGACGTCGTCGTCGGGGAGGTCGTCAAGGGAAGAAGGAGGTGTCCCCGACGACGATTGCCAGAGTCCTGCCTCTAGTTTCGGGGAGTAATGTACTTCCCTCTTTCTAGCTGATGTTTGCGAGGTTGAAACCTTTTGCCTTTAATCGCCTTTTACGCAGAGTGGGCCCAGTCTACCCCCCCGGGCCCAAAGATCGTCATCGTCATCGTCTTTGTCTTTATTCTTGTTGTCATGGTCTTTCCGTCATAAGGGAAGTCATAAAAATTTAGGGGAGAGGTAGCCGACAACGAATGCCAGAGCTCGCCTCTAGTTTCAGGGATTAAACATCTAATTTTTAGCTGATGTTTTTTAAGATGGCCTTTATCACTTTCCTCGCCTTTAATGAATAGCAGAAGTCTTAACCAGACGATGTTACAAAACACGGGCGCTTCAACCGGTTAGGTCATATTGCGCTGCCTGTGATAGTTTATTTTTTTTAAATAAATTTAAGGGTTTTTTTCATGATAATATGTTGTCTTTGTTTATAAAAGGAAAGAAAATGAAGGTGATGATAGTAATAGCAAAAGAAAAATGATAAATTCGAATTAAAAATAAATAAATACATAAAGGAAATGTGTTTAATGTAAATTTAATCTTGTTAAATAGATAACTAAATAAATTACTAAATAAAAATAAACATGAAGAGTGAGACTTCGATGGTATGGGCATGTACGAAGAACGAAACAAGATAGAATTCCACGAAGAGAATTCGCACGCACATGGGGGGTTAAGAAGAGTTGGACGCCCCGAGATAGATGGAGGGGACCAAAATAAAATGGAACGATGAAGAAAGAGGGAAATAATCGGAGAGATATAATGAGATATAATAGAAAGAAATGGAAAGAACTGGTAGAAATGCCTGTCATAGAAGACATTGAAGATAATGAGGAGGTGCTGAGCCTGGCTAGCTAGCACTGAAAGTCCACAGCCCGAGAAACTGGTGATATGTCACCCCCCGACCTGACTTATGTTGGAAACGGGTGTTTCATTAATATTCAATTATACCTAGAATGTGAAATTTAGAAAGTATGACGCCGTAATCATTAAATGATAAAAGTTCTTCATACGATTGAGAGTTTTCGTGTATATTTGGATTAAGGGCGCGTCAATCGTTAGGTCATAATGCATCACTCCATCCTTAGGGATAATATGAAACAGAGGTGGGTTCCCACATCGTTGTCGTCATGTTCTTGTCATCGTTCGTTGTGTCATTGTCGTCGTCGTCGTCGGGGAAGTCGTCAATTACAACAATAAACTCGAATCCATAACAAGAAGATATATTTCGGACTTTTCAATTAACGAATCGTATCACATTATATAATCTAAATTTAAATTTGTGAAATTAAACTTGTCCCTTTAGACTATTGGTTTACTTTTCGAGAGAAATACTTAAAGTTCATTATTTTGCTTTTTCTTGCAAAGTTTATATTTGTTGTCCTTCTAAATATTTTCTTTTACTTAATTGGTTGGTTAATTAAATAAAAAGATCCATGGAACTCCGGGTTGTTTGGTAAGATACATCTTTCTTTCTTGGCAGGTTTTAAACGCAGGCAGAGATGGAAGGTGTCTTGTCCGTCGCGTCATAGACCATCGAGTGTCCCACAGAACTTATCACGCCAACAGAGACGATTGGGATGTTAATGTTACCGAGTGAAATGGGATCGACTATCCAACTACAGCGTATCGATAAAAGATTCTCCTCAATTCTGTTTTGAAACACTGAGTCAATATCAAGCGATTCTTCAACCGAAGAAAACGGACGCTACTGGGATCAGTGTTGAAAATAAAGACGTGAGAAACAAGGGCGCTACAACTTGTTATGTCATATTGCGCAGGCCCGTGATAATGAATGTTGATGGGATGAGTTAATGGTGTGTTCGATGATTAGACTTTTTTCTAAGTGTATATATAACAAAATGAAATGATGATGCTGATGGTAATAGTAAAACAAAAGTTATGTATTTGAATTTAAATTTATTAATTAAAGAAATGTGTACGATGTTTATTTACAAAAAGATTACAGACGACGACGACGTGAGAAACTAGGGCGCTTCAACCGGTTAGATAATATTGCGCCGCCTGTTATATTGAAAGTTGATGAGATGAGTTAATCGTGTGTTTGATGATAAAATTGTTATCTAAGTGTATATAACAGAATAAAATAATGATGACAGTAATAGCAAAATGAAAGTTATTTATATGAATGAAAGAAAATAAAATAAGTGTGTATGATGTCAATTAAATTTTGTTTAAACAATCAATGAATTCAATGCGATGGTCACATACGGCCTGTAGTAACAGTGAATGAAATGATTTGCGGTTCACATATGACTCAGGTGAATCAGTAGGGGCATTGATTGGAGTGTGTGTGAAATGACAATAGTTAATGCAGGAATGTTTGATGATAAGATTGTTTTCTAATTGTATAAATAACAAAATAAAATGATGATGAAAGGAAGAGCAAAATAAAAGTTATGTATGTGAATGAAAATAAAGGAAAGAAAGAAATGTGTATGATGTGAATTTAATTTTGTTAAATAGATTACTATTAATGAGAAATTTAGAAAGTTTGTCGCCGTTATCATATGATAGAAGTTCTTCATATGATTGGGAGAGATCAAATTGCGTGCGCAAGGCATCATATTTTGGTACAATCTGCTAGCATATGATGTACGCTTAATAGTACATCACATATGTCACAAAATAGGAATAACCTTTTCTCTGGTTCAGAGATATTCGTGAGTTAGACCTGTGTAGCCTATACGAATTTTAGACAATACCACCTCTTCTCTACGTGAGAGTCAAGACATTGGTGGACGAATTTTATTAGTCAGTGAGGGCATTACATTACGCAATGTATAACTTTGCAACACATCTCAAGATGCTTGTTGCAAATCAACAATCTTTGTTATAATCCACTCTTGACATCGGGAACGGGAACTTGATTGAAATCAACGTCGCAAAGCGGGGAAGCTTCCTTAGCAGCCCAATCAGCGTGTTCATTTCCCCTCTATTCCCGCCCTCGTGTCCAGGTATCCAGCAAATTTTTTATATAACCTTTAGAAAATGTTTTTCTAAGAAGAATTGGTTGTCTTGTACCAAATGAAGACTTAATACATGAATTTTAAAATTTAAAGTGAACTTAAGCTATCTGAACACAAAAGGTATTCTCCACAACGACAACGTAGAATGTATTTTAGAGCTTCACGTGGGGCTCTGGTGTAGACCAAGACGGGTTATTGTTAAAACAAAAATTCAAAACTGTTGGCAGATTAAAATCTATAAGATATAGAAAGTTAACATCTTAAGAGCCCGTATCCGGGAGCCATTTAAGAACAAAAAAAAAATGCCAATTTTGACCAAATGTTTAAAGAAAACCATTCACAATATTTGAATCGGGTAAGTTGCATTGTTCAGGGTTTGGGACTTAACTTAAACCTTTGCGCAATCACATTTTTCATTTTAATGGTCAATTATATGTAAAACAAAGCACAAACTAATGCTTCATTATCTTGAAAACTAAAAGAGATAGAACGATTTACTTGCGGAAAGGTTTAAGTTTTTGATTTACACATATTTGAAAGTTCTTATCCAAGAGGTCGAATTCTATATAGATTACTCAAAATATGTGGCTGAAATTTGATTGATTGTGCTACTATCTATCGGCGATCCATTAAATTTTTTGTACGGACGACAGGTTTTTTATAAGCCTTTCCCAAGTCTACCTACCTGGAAATTATAATTGACCATTCAAAGAACGCATTGTCGAGAAACTGAAAGGGCGCGCCATAAAGAGGCTGGTCGGTCTGCTTGGGTTGCAGCGATGTATTTGATTGATAAGTTTATCCAACACAAAAATGATATCTTACAATTATTAGCGAAATAATAATATATGCTATTAATAAAAAGTGTGATACACTGTGGGTTTTATAAAATTTTAATGAACAAAATCGGACTTTGGAGTTGGTTTTTAAGTTTTTTATTGGTATAATAAAAAATCGCTTAAAAAACCGCCATGAAGTCCGATTTTGTTCATTCAAATCTTATAAAAACGTAAAATTTTATCATACTTTTTTTAAAATAGTATTTTATTTTTATATTTCTAATAATTATAAGATTTAATTTTTTATTGTGTAACTTCTTGACAGGTGACATAATCTTTCCCAAAGTCTAGCTACCTGGAACGATAATTGACTATTTCAAAGAGAGGTATTGTGGAGCTGAAAGGGAGCACCATAAAGAGACTGGTCGATCCACTTGGGTTATGTGATTGACAAAGTTTTTAGAGTAGGAGAACTGGGGAAAAAATAGCCCTGACCTTTAAAAAAATTGCAACAGAAATTGTTCTTTTTGCACTGGGTTCAGAAAAAAATATGTTTAACATACTCAAAATCGCGGAAAATCTTAGGTGTCGAAAAAGATCAAATTTGCATATTAAGATAAATAAATTGATATCAATAAAAAACATTTTTTTACCTATTTCGCTCCAAGTTAGCATGACAGTAGACAGTTGAGGTGAAATATCACTACTTCTGCTTTTTGAATTTATTTTTTTGATTAATTACATAGGCTAATTACGAGGGAAAAAATGATAAATATCAATGGAAATCAATTGGAATAATCCTATCAACTAACGAACAATATATCGAAAAGAATATATAAACATCCGATACCGGGTTTACTTTTCAAGTAAACTGGCATTCATGTAACTTTTTTGTGTTGATAGTTTTAAATTTAAAAAATTAATTAATTAGTTATAAAAAAAAAAATGGTAAACAAACGATGACTTTCAATTTTTCGGTAACAGCAACAACTTGAGATTGAGTTCTGTTTTCGTGTACATGTATTCACATTCAGAAGATACAAACTTGTTAATTAAATTCCTATAGATAATATGAATTCTTTTGACATCGATAGAAGTTCTGATCTTCACAGTATTTTCAGTGGTATGCCAGCTGCAAATAATGTGAATGCTGACAAAAGCCGAGAATGTTAGCCATAAAATCTTGTACGAAATGACTGATATTGACGTACTAACATACACCTTTTAAGGGAAAAATTAAGTGACTACTTTATCTTCTAAAATGATTAAAGTAGGAAACCCATGTTTATTTTTACTACAATCCATGTATTCACGTAATTCCTAATCCATGGATTGTATGTAGATTTATTCTATTACACTTACAAAATTAACACCCTTGGCTTGCTCGTAAAACTCGTCCTAGGTATAGAAATATGCGCACATTTTTTTTTATTTTTACTGTGGGTTCTGAATTTGAATTTTTTCAAAATAGTATTTGAACAAATCCACTGGGCTACTAAAAACCATTAATTTAGGATATGTTTTTTTATTGCTCCATGTTCTTTGGATCACCACCCAATGGATAGGCGTATTTTTTATAAACCAAAGGGTTGATAATTTTAACCATTTATTGCCATCAAAAGCTATATCCGCTGGACCCATTGAAATCTTGACCCTGGGTGCTCATAAACGGGGGTTTGAATTAAATTAAATACCTTGGGATATACTCATTTATTAATCTATGTCTTGTCAGTTTGACTATTCAAAATAGGTATTTAAAACAACTCACTGGGCTACTTAACATTTTAACTCGAGATGTGTTATATTTAGTTTATAGCTTCCATGTACTTTGGATCACCACCCAATAGATAGGCGTATTAATCAATAAGGGTGATAATTTAACATGCATTGCACATAAAAAAAAGCTAATCCGCTGAAGCGTTGAAATCATTGACACTTAGTGCTCATAAACCCTCGAGGACTGGTTTGCATTAAATGTGGAAATATAAAAATGTTTTGTAACAATCAAGGTGTAACAATGGCCTCTAAGGCTGGTTTGCATTAGATCTGGATAAATATGGTTAATATCAAACAAGGTAACAAATGGTAACAGCTCTCTCCTCTAAGCCTGGTTTGCATTAGATCTGGAAAATTAGGTTTAATATCAATCAAGTGAAACAAATGGTGAAAGTTTTTAAAAGGTAACAGTTCTCTCCTCTAAGGCTGGTTTGCATTAGATCTGGAAAAAAAATGGTTCAATATCAATCAAGGTGTAGGTGGTAATGGTATCGAATAGCCTTAGTGCATTAATATGAGACGTTAAGCCCAAAATCCAAACAATCAATCAATCAATCAATCAATGGTAACAGCTCTATCCTAAGACTGATTTGCATTAGATCTGGAAAAATATGGTTTAATATCAATCAAGATGTAACAAATACAAATTCAAAAAAACAAACCACACAAATTCTCTTCTCTGAAGCTGGTTTGCATTAGATCTAGAAAAATATGGTTTACTATCAATCAATACTAACAGCTCTCTCCTCGAAGGCTAGTTTGCATGAGATCTGGACAAATATGGTTTAATATCAATCAACTCCCAAGTCAGTGAAGGCAGAATAAACATTTTGTTATGTGTCTTGATGTTTATAAGTAGATATTTCACTTTTAATTTTATTTTTCATAATATGACAATTTGTCATAAAAGCCATTTTAATATTATTAAAATGCCTAGGACTAGATAATATGATTAAGTACAAAGCAATGCATCTATTTCAAATTTTAAGATTGTGTTTTGTAAGTTTTAACTTACATTTTGTGGGTTTCAACAAAAATATCCTTATCACATTTTTAAGTTCAATTATTAAGTAACTTTTTAATTGCACAATGATTATACATAATTATGTATTTAGGCCATATACGCCGTATAAAGTTTTTTTATTTATTATTCAAAATACTATACATTTATTCGCAAAGTCTGAAAAACAGCATAGGTAACTTTTTCTTTGAGTATATCTTCAATTCATGACTTAGTGCTATAAACGCAATGAATTATAATTAATAACATTTAAAGTTGCAAATTTGTTGTTTTTCACAAGGATAATGATGTGCACTAAACCGTTTTGTAGCAAGATTGCAAGATTTATTGAAAATTTAGTTATGAAATTAGTTAATACAATTAACATGTTTTATTAATTTAATTAATTAACGGATTCCATAAATCACAAGTCATAATTAAAATTATTGTTACACGTTCATTGATCCTTACTGTGTAGTTAATTTGTAAAATTGTCTGGAAACACGCGTTATATTAATATTTGAATTATTGTCTATTGTTTAACTTTATATGCAAATTTGATCAATTTCGACACCTAAGATTTTCCGCGATTTTTAGTATGTTAAATGGGATTTTTTTCTGAATCCAATGCAAAAAGAAGCATTTCTGTTGCAATTTGTTCAAGGTCAAAATTTATATCTACTACTCTATTACCCAATATAAAATTATATCTTTATCATTAGCGAAATAATAATAAATACTATTAATAAAACGTATGATACGCTGTGTGTTTTATAAAATATTGAATGAACATAATCGGACTTTGGAGTTTGTTTTTAAGTTGTTCCAACTTTGTTCATTCAAATTTTATAAAACGTACATGTTATCATACTTTTTAGTTTTATTAATAGTATTTTATTTGTATATTGCTAATAATTCTAAGATTTAATATTTTATTGGGTAACCTGAAATTGTATAGATTGTTTCTTTAATTACAAAGCATTATGTAGCGATAGCAAGCTACAATTTGTGTAGTTGTAGCGAGAAAAATAGCGTGCCATTTACGCCCCCCCCCCCCCCCCCCCCCCCCCCCCGCCCCCTTGAAAACTCAAAAGTCGGCACTGCAAAGTATCTGTTTTTGTCCGCGGCTTGAACATTCTGAGTATAAACTGCCAGTGCCCAACCGCCTACACACACATCGTTCGTTTCTCTCGCTCACTCGCCCGCTCCCACACACTATGTCAAGTGTTCACCTGCGATGTGACTCATCGAGAGTTCGTAATGTGCATCATCCGCCAAAAACTTAATTTAATAAAACAAAATTTATTATAGTAAGGTGTTTACCAATAAAATTTACGAAGAAATTACAACAATGACATGCCAGTTTTTGATGACAATAGGCCTACTATTATGATTAGTAATCGACGTAATTATTACGCGGAATCGACTAATGCACAAATGCAATATTATGATCGTCTATCTCCGTGGACAATACGGTTAGCTCGCTCGTTTTTGTTCAGTGTTTTAATACTGACCTGACCCTAAACAGGCTTGGCTGCATTCTTCCGTCTTTATTCAGTACCAGAATGAAAAGCTTTGTTCACAAGAATTAAATTGTTCCTGGCCTCCTAATGAATACATCGTGAAGAAAAATTAGTGTTGTGCAACAAAACGACGTGTTTTTGTCGATTTTGTTAACGCCCGAATCTGTGTAAATCGAGCTAAGTAAAGGTCGTGAAATCAAGTAGGCCTACTAGCACGCACGTCCATCACGAACATGTAGCGGAAAAATAGTGCTACTTTTTACCAAGGCAAGTAGCGTCCCCAAACCCCAAGACTGTTTTAATATGTAGACAAATAAAACACTGTTAAAATATGCAATAAATACATGTATAAGACTTTTAAAAAAATTGTTTGCCTTATTTGTATATTATTTGTATATTTATAATTCCTGATTACTTTATTAATTATTACATGATTATTTCATACAAAAACACAGAATGCGTAAAAATGTTGAGAAATATTATTATTATTATTATTATTATTATAGTGGTTTTTTTATTGTTCAAACAATTTCAGGTACATTTGCGTCCTGGTATACACAAGGCGGGGTGAGGCCCAAGCCCAACAAAATTTTACATTATAACAGCGTAAAAACATAAGTATGTACACATATTACTGTAGACAAATTAATCTAATTAACAAAATAATAATAAAGAGAGTGTGATAACAAAATCAATAAAAGTTTCTATCTATAAAACAAGCAATTTATGGCAAAATCTTTTAAAGAGAGAGAGAGAGAGAAAAGAGAAGAGAGAGAGAGAGGGGAGAGAGAGGAGAGAGAGAGAGAGAGAGAGAAGAGAAAGAGAGTGATTACTGCAAAAATCTTCTGACTATGTGGCACGTTGAAGGATGACTGCTTTCTGAAATGCTGATGTAGAGATTTGGAGACAGACCCAGGCATTGTAGGCTGGCAGAGAGGGAAGATGGTATGACTCCAGTGGCTGAGATCACGATAGGCACGACAGAAAACAGTTTTCATTTTCCAAAATTCTTGTTATTTCTTGACTTAAATTTTGATATTTTTCCACCTTAGTGTTCTCGGTGTTCTCAATATTTTTACTCAGGGGGATCGCAATGTCAATTAGATATGTAATTCTGTTAGATTTATCGCATAAAATGATGCCCGGTTTGTTGTGGTCTATGGTTTTGTCTGTTATAACCTGTTTATCCCAATAAATTATAAATTCTGCATTTTCATCACAGGTGCAGGAGAATACTTGTAATAAGGAGGTGGATGACAAGTAGATGTGCGTTCATTCCTAGATGTTGATAAACTATCTTTGCTCCCTGATTATGCCTACTGAGATACCACGTATTGGCAATTGAAGGACACCAGCTAAAACAGGTCTATTGTCTCCGTAAACTTTTTGCTTTTCTACACATATCATTGTCATTGGATTTGATGATGAATTTTTTATAGTTGTTGGTATTTATAACCTGATCTTGGATGGCGAACATAAATCCTTCGGTTTTCAGCAAACAAATCTCCTTTGTGAATCCATCTTATTGATTTAACAATGTCAATATTTGTCTGCTGGATGCTTTCGGGTACCTCCATGAAGTGATTTAGTATTCCAGCATTCATCTTCATATTTAAATCTTCTATGTATATTTCTGGATGGAAAGAATCGTCATTTAGCCTGAGGGGAGTTATAGTTTTATCTCGGTTTAATTTTCTTGGTGATAATGGAATGTAGAATTAAGAAAGTATGATCTGAGTTATGAACTTGCGAATAGCACAATGACCGAATATTTACCAATCCTCTTCCACCCTTTCCCCGTGGTATATAAACCTTTTCAGAAGATGCTTTTGGGTGGGTGAGTTCTAAAGAAGGTCATTTTTCTCTTGTTAAAACGATCTAGGTCCATCAAGTCCACATCTGACCACTTCACAATACCAAATGAAAAGGTCAAGATTGGTAAAGCCCATGCATTTAATGCCTTGATTTTATAGCTTCCTTTAACATTTTTTTAAGATAGTTTTAACTCTATGTTCATACTTTTGTTTAAATACATTTTTTAATTTCCCTTGTGGTTAAGAATAATGTTTTGCCTCATTCCCTAGGTATTTGTATCTTTTTCGCTATTGTTTATGTTTGGAATTTCTTGACCAACACCAATTTGGTAATTGTCATTTTTCTTGAAATTTTTCACTTTTCATATGCATTGAAGCACATTTATTAATCCAAATTCCATATGAATGTCTTCACTGAATAATTTTACTATTCAATTAAAATTTTGAGCTCTTCTTTTGATTTTCCATACATTTTAAAATCATCCATATACAGCTGAGTGTTATCCTTGTCATTATTTCTTTACAGGTAAGGCGATATCCAGCATTTGTTTGATTAAGTAGCTCTGATACTGGGTTTAATGCGAGACAAAACCATAGAGGGCTAAGGGTGTCCCCCTGGAAGATCCCTCTCTTTATTGCCATATTTTCAATACTAACAGAATCTGAATTGGTTTTTAGTATTATATTAATTCTCCATGAATTCATGAGATGCTTAAGCACCTTTTATCAACTGTGGATTTACCTTATACAAATCAAGAACTTTGATTAACCAATCGTGCGGAAACCGAATCAAATGCTTTTTTGTAGTCTATGTAAGCTACTGATAGTTTCCCCTCTTTTTGTCATTTGCATGTTTTGTAACAATACAAATCAATTATAAGCTGCTCTTTACATCCATATGCATTTTGTGGCATCCCTTTTGTTCCCACCTAAAATTTTTATGTTCTGATAAATGTTCTGTTAATTTCAAGGTTTAAAAATTGATGTTAGAATTTTTTAAATGGTCGGCAAGCAAGTGATGGGTCTATAATTTTTTGGGTCCGATCTGTCTCCTGTCTTGAATATCATATTGGTTATACCTTGGTAAAGAATCCTGGGAACAAGTGATGGGTCGTGAAGTACTTGGTTAAAGAAATCCTTTAGTTTACAATGCACTGGGTTAGTCTTTTCCACCAAAAAGTTCTGTATTCCATCTACTCCAGGAGCTTTCCAATTATGAGTTTTTTTATTGCATATGTGATGTCGTCTATATTTACTACTATATCCGGCATTTCCTCAATTTCATCTGTTCTTTGTTCTATATGAGGAAGCCATTCGGCCTCGCGGTTAAAGTCTTTTGGTTTTGACCAAATGTTGCTCCAATATTCCTCCAAGGCTTCTTTAGTAGGAGGAGGAATATTGTCGTTGTCAACCATAACTTTGTTTCCTAGTTTCCGATAAAACCCGTTTCTCATTACTCTTAAACAATTTGTTTTCCTTTGTGTCCTCCTGCTACCTGCCCCATATCTTTTTAAGCGTGCCGCTAGAGCTTTCAATCTTTGTTTCATAGTGTCCAATAGTCTTTACATTTTTAATCTGAAAACTTCTTCACATGGATATGTTCCGGCTTTCTCAAAAACACTGGTTAACTTGTTCCTCAGGGGCACCGATGTGTTATTTACTAGATTGCTGTTAGATGTCCAATATCCCCTCTAGTACGTTGATTCTATGTTTTAACCTTCTTTTCCATTTTTCCTCCCTTTTTGGTTTAGTCCTATTTTTTTCTGAAAATTTTTTGGTTGGATAAAGGGGAAAGTTGAACTTCTCTGCTACAGTGACTGCTCCACAAAATACAGCCCGATGAATTTTTATGAAATCGGTTTGGGTCTAAATTACTTAAATATTCTTCCAAATGTTATTTAGACAGTTAATGTAAATGCACTATATTTTTATTTGTAATAATCTTTGGTAAGTTCGGTCTCTCTTTGAAAGGAATTTGTTCAAAAATTTGCTAATGTTGTTTATAAAAAGCTATTCTTATATGTTCTGCGTCGGTTCCATCATATTTATGTTCTCACCGTCTCTTCCTATGGCCTGAACCTCATGCAACTGTGCAGGGGTCGTGCTAACGTCGTCAGATTCGAGTTATCTCGTCTGTATATTTCATACCCGACTTCTCGTCTTATTTGGTCGATTACATCTTGCCTGAGATAATTTCTTTTTAAAAATTATATGAAGTCCCATCTACAAAATTTTTTTTTCTGTTTTTTCTAGCTCTGGAAATTGTGTAGTATCTCCCTGTATAACCGCTGTCTCCATCCAGGTAAAGGCTCGTCTTTACATTCGTTCACCCTAAAGAAGGAGCGCATAACATTTTTGTTCATTTCATGTGACCATTTTGTTTTTTTTTGCTCTTCGTTCGTTTGTTTCTGGTAGAGGGCTGCTGGAGCGGGCCCGGGATTCTGAGTGGCCGTGGCCGTAGAATGCAAGGCTTCTTCAGATCGTCTCTCCATTCTGATTAGTTGACTAAGCTCTTTGTCCCTAATTCAGTATACCTTGATTTAACTATTGTCCTGCTTTTGTTTTCATATGATGTTTTTTGACCAATTTTACAAAATACATTTTGTAAACTGTTTATATCTTTTCACATGGTACATGAAAAGCAGAGCCTAATATTTCAGTTTGTACGCTGACATTAATATTAAAACTGGATACTTACATTTGTAGAAAACAACGCTTATTTCACTCGCAAATCTGCAATGTATACAGAGCAATTTTTTCACTTGAAGGCAGACTAGATGGTTGCTATGGTATTATTATTATTATTATTATTATTATTATTATTATTATTATTATTATTATTATTTTTATTATTATTATTATTATTATTATTATTATTATTATTATTATTATTATTATTATGCTCCTAAACAAAATCGCCCATGAAAGAGAGGTTGTCATCAATGTCTTCTGATATGTATTATTATGAAATGAGCTATTTTTTGGCGGGCCTTCAAATTCCAACTCGACACTTCTCGCGGTTTGGCCCGGAATAGGGAGTTTCACTCCCTGAAACTAATGGCGAGCTCTGGGTCGTCGTCGGGGAACACCTTCCCTTTGACCACCTCTCCGACGGCGACGGGCGACAAAGACAACACGGACGATGATGACACAGACGGAGACGACCACGGACGTGGGGGGAAACCCCTGCCCTCCCCATGTTTGGGCTGGTTCTGACCAGCACAGGCCTGTCCACCCTTGTCCCCCCACGTTATCCCTAACGTCCCTCCCTTCGTCTCGATTAGCCAAGTTGCATTAATATTAGACGTAAGCAATATCCAATCATCAATTAATCATCAATAATACTGATCAAGCAGATTTGCGTGAATCTGTTCTAAATAGGAAGCCATGAGTTATATCAAAGATATTATTTAACTACTTATAGTCATGCATGGATTTATTCATGTCACACACAGCTTAGGCCTACTGCCAAGAAGTATCATAGAATATTGCTTCACATGCGTAATTCACATTTGTATACAAAATAAAATAAGAAACTAACTGAAAATTTTCAAGCACTGATGTCAATGTTACCCTATTGTTATACTCATCCCCTTCATACTCCAGCCCTCAGAGTGGGCAAAAAACTTAGTATGTCGACCCAAACAAGCTCTGCAACCTTGTGGTCAGCACAGACAGGTATTGTCGTGAAACTGAAAGGTGGATCCACTTGGGATGCATTGATGTATTTCATTGATAAGTTTACCCAATCCCAATACAAAGATTGTATCGTACAATCATTAGCGAAAAAATAATCTAATACTATTAATAAAACGTATGAAAAACTGGGTTTTTAAAAAAATTTAATTAAAAAAAAAATCGGCCCGGGGTATTTAAAAAGGGTTTTTTAAATTTCTAATGTAAAAAAAAAAGTATGAAGTTTTTTTGAAAAATTTTTTTTAAAAAGCTTTTATATCTTTTTTTAATAGTTTTATTTTTTTTTGTAAAAATGATTCATTTTAAAACCCCTATTTAATCCCAAAACCCAAAAAAGGGAAAAAATTACAAGTCACAAACAAACAACCCCCGGGGTTTGGGTTTTTCCAACCCTTTTTTTCCCAAACAAAATTTCCCCAAATGGGGCTCTTTTTTTTTCCGGGGGGTTTTTTCAAATTCTCTTTTTCTTTAAAAAAAAATTTTGGGGGTTTTTTTTAAAAACGAGGAATAAAGGGGTTTTTCCTTTTCTGAAAAAAGAAAAAAACAGGGGAAAAATTTAAAAAAATCCCTTTTTTTTTCCCGGGTTTAAAAAAAAAAACCCCGGGCAACTTTCAAATGGAAAAAAAACTCGTTCCCAGCAAAAATTACAATGATAAAAGTCGGAGAAAACGGGCCGCTTTAACCTTAGGAAATACCCGCCTGGACAGAAATTAAAAAGGGGTTTAAATTTATTTTTTTTAAATTTTAAAAAAAGTTAAGGTATGTTTTAAAAAAAAAGGAAAAATTTTATTTTTAATTTTTTTTTAAAAAAAGGGGCCCTTTTAAAAAATTTTCCCGGGGGGAAAAACCAAAAAAAAAAATAAAAAAAAAATTAAAAACTTTTTAAAAAAAAATTTGAAAATTAATTTTGAAAAAACCCCCCCCCCCGGGGGGGCTTTTTTTTCCCCAAAAACCCGAAAAAAAAAAAAAAAAAAGGGGGGTTGGCAAAAAAAAAAAAAAAACCCCCCCAAAAAAATTTGGGGGGCAAAACCCCTTTTTTTAAAATTTTTTAATAAAAAAATTTTTGGGGGGCGAAAAAAAACAAAACCGGCCAAAAAATTTTAAAAAACCGGGGGTTTTGGGAAAAGGGGGGAAAAAAAATTTTTGGGTTAAGGGGGGCCTTTAAAAAAAGGGGGGTTTTTTTAAAAAGGGGGGGAAAAAAAAAATTACTATTTTAAAAAGGGCAAAAACAAACCAAAAAAACAAATTTGGGGGTTTTTTTTCCCCCCAAAAAAATTTTTAAAGTTTTTTTTAAAAAAGGAACGGGAAAAAATTAAAATTTATAAATACCCCCCCCCCCAAAAAAGACTTTTTTAAAAACAGAACTTTTTTTTTTTAAAAAACCGAAAAAAGTAAAAATCGCGCTCTTCCCTATGGGATGTGTTTTTTTTTTGGGGGGGGGGGATTTTGGTTTAAAGGACGTGTCAACTTTAGGCCCAAATGCTTCCATCTCCATCTCTGGGGGGGGCCAACCTGCCCACCCCCTTCCCTAGGTTAGAGTGGGGGAAAGGGCCCCCCTTTCCGAAAACCCGGGAAGGGGAAAAGGGGGGTTTCACATCGCTTCGTCACGTCTTTGTCATCGTTCGTGTTTTCAAAAAGAGCGGGGCCACATGTAGATCAAGCAAATCCACGTTAAAACCGTATTCCGATGGGTTTTTTTAAATTTTCCCGGGTCGGTTTTGTTGACAACCCCGATTCTTATAATGAAAAGGGTTTGGTCGGTTTTAAAAAGGGAAAGTTCTCGTCTGCGGTTTAACTTTGAGTTAGTTAGTTTTTTTTAGTTGTGGGGTTTTTTTGGGCTCTCAAAGGGAGGGGGTTTGTGCCCTTGTCAAGTGATAGGAATCTTTTATATGTGTGGATTTAACCCTCATGAGCTTTCTTTCCCAAGGGGGGGGAACGTAAGGGGGGGGGGCGCGGGGGGACAAGGTGTGGACAAACCCGTGTGGGGGAACCAGCCACAAGCGTAGGAGAGGGCAGGGGTTTTTTTTCCCCCCCCCACGTCGTGGGTCTCCCTCTGTGTCATCGGCCTCTGTGTTTTTCATTGTCTCGCCGTCGGGGAGGTAATCAAAGGAGGAAAAGTTGAGATCAGCTGATGAAGCGGTGCAAATCTTACATTCCCAGGATCCGTCACCTAGACATAAAACCCCGTAAATATCCCGGACGCATGGGGAAAAATAGGGCCTTCAACCGGGTTTTGGGGCTATTTTCCCGCCTTAAACTTTGACACTGTAAATTATTTTTAAAAGACGCACTATTTTTTAAACGTGACGCGTTTTTCTTCGACTGGGGTCATTATTTACACAAATACGAAAAATTTGGGGGAAAAAAACAACCAAAATTTGCGGAAAATAATATCATGAGTTGCGTTAAAAAGCGGGGAATTTTTTTGGTAATAACAGATCTTGGTTCAATAACCCTTTTGACCCCCCGGGGCCGGAGTATTACAAAGACTGAGCCCGGCAAAGTAAATTAATTAATTCAGTAACAGATAAAATATATAAAACATTGCGTGCCCGTGGGGGGGTTTTTCTTACAAAACAAAGAAAAACTTTTCTTTTTATTACAGTTTTATTTTAAATTTAACGACGTAGGTTTTTTTAAGGTAAAATTTCAAAAAATATTTATTTGAATTTCAAAAGAAATGTGTAGGGTGTGAAATAAATTTGGGTTTTCAAATTTTTTTTGAAAAAAAGTATAAAAAAATTTTCGCCCCTTATCATAAATAATAATAAATAGACGAAAATTTCATTTGATTTTCGAGAGATAAAATGCGTGCCCAAAAACAAATTGGGAAAATTGTTTTTTTTACGACGAAGTGATTTAACTAGAGCGCTTCAATCGGTTACAGGTCATTATTGCGCCGCCTGGATAATGAAAGTTGATGGATTCGTTTAAAGGTGTGTATGAGATTAATAGTTTTCTAAGTGTCAGATAAAAAAAAAAATGATGATGGTGAAAGTAATGCAAAACAAAGTTTTTTTATGTTAAAAGAAAAAAGAAATTAAAGAAATGTGTAACGTTAATTTTTAATTTTTTAAAATAGTTTTAGGATGAGAAATTTAGGAAGATTGTGTTGTGTGTAAATTTCTTATAAGTTTGGGAGAGATCAAATTTCATGCGCAATCCTCATATTTGGGACATTCTGCCAGCATAAGGGACGGTTAAAGGTAATCCATGTGTCACATATGGGAATTTATTTTTTTATTTATTTAAATGATATTTTCTCGCCGCTAGGGAGAAGGCCATTGTAGGGCACAATTCCCTCTTTAGCTGTCCCAAAACCTTCCTCTGGTTAAGATATATCCGTGAGTTGGACGTGTTGGCCTATTCGAATTCTGGACAATATCCCCTCTTTTCCTGAAATTTTGTCAATGTGGGCCGCAAAAAATTTTACAAACCCTATGATGCCTGTTTTAAAAACAATGTTTCGCTTTTTGCCATGACTGCATTTATCGGATGAAATTTCACCACAGTGACGACGAAAGTGGATGCTTTGGGGGGTTTTAACGGTGGCTCTAAAGTCCCCTTTTAATATTGTATTAAAAATTTTATTTTTTTTTTTTTTTTTTTTTTTTTTTAATTGTTTTTTTTTTTTGGG